>DWMY01000086.1:0-52123 GCA_018249775.1 Heliconius hecalesia formosus
CCATTTCTTCGCTCTGGTGTCGAGGCAAAGCGCGGCGTTGAGTTCTGCCACTCAACACGCAATGCCTCCAAAATTCTGCAGAAAGTGGGGAACGGAGTGTCTTAACACTAGGTTCCCTCTGCCTACCTGGTGTGCGGGATACAGCGTAAAGATAAAAAAAAAAATATATCTATCGTTTTGTACACGGTAAGCGAAGAGAGTCCATGTTTAATAATTTATTTTATTACTCGCATCGCGACAAAGCACGGTGTTTAGTTCCGTCCTACAATAACTTAGAGAAATTGTTATTGGCCCATGAAAAGAAAATATTTTATAAATCTGATCACTATTCAATTAGATTTTTTACACAACACTTACTGCTCTATTTTTTTATAATTTGGTGGATACCACGTCTAAAAATCAGCTTCACGCTGTATCCAGTCGTGGCGCAGCGGCACAAAGTGTGAAACCGACTTGTCGTAAGTTCGATCCCCTCGAGGAGATGAAATATTTACTTAATTTTATATTTCCATTTCTTCACTCTGGAGTCGAGGCAAAGTCGAATGCCTCCAGAATCCGGCAGAAGGAAGGGAACAGAGTGAAGGGAACACTAGGTTCCCTCTGCCTACCCTGCTGTGTGCGAGATATAGCGTGTAGCTGATCTACTCATATTCTGAAATATATTTTATGTAATATTCATTAAATTTATATTATTTATACTATCTTCATTTCTTCTTTTCTACAAATTGGATATAAAGTATCATTTTGACGTTACGTTCGTACCAATAACAAGAACTAAATAAAATTAATGAAGTACGTCGTCAGGCATTCTTAATAAAAATGGAGCACGCTTGAGCTTGGCGTATCTTATATATAAATATATATATATATATATATATATATATATATATATATATATATATATATATATATATATATATATATATATATATATATATATATATATATATATATATATGTGTGTCAAAAAAATATATATATATATATTTTTTATATATATATATATATATATATATATATATATATATATATATATATATATATATATATATATATATATATATATATATATATATATATATATATATATATAGTTATATGTGTGTGTAACGAAGGAATATAAATAGAATGGTTTTATTAACATATATGTGTATGGTACCATACCAAGCTAATACTAGAATTACTATTTTTTTTTAACTGTAACAACAATACCATCCTAAAAATATAAGTCAAATATATATAATTTATAGTATAAAGTCTTTCTTACCATCAAAGAAATCCATTGTTAATATAAGTAAGTTCAATCCATTTAAGAAAGTGATAGCCGACTGACGAAGAGAACTTATTAGGAAAATATATCTATCAAGATGATCTCCAAAGTGTTTACGATTATGAAGCAGTTGTATCTCATTTCTACGAGAACATTTTGTAAAAAGAAGCAAAAAAAATATATTTGAAAATGACTGAGAAACTATAATTTATCATTTATTAGAGTTAGCTAAACTCAGGACATAATATCGTACAAACGGAAATAAAAATATATAAAAATATACACACATAATTACATATATTCACTAAGAAAGGTCCAAATTAACTGTTAAATTAAAGTTGTTTACAATTTTTGATAATTCTTTATTAATTTCATTATTTTCAAACTAAGGTGTTTTTACACCCATTATATAAAGTCTTAGTGGATTATACAACTCCTTATAGCTGTTAAGGGTTAATGTCATTAACTATATCTATGTTATAAATGAATTAAATCTTTTTATTACAAAAATAAATAGTTTGAATCGGATTGTGTCAATATTAAAAAAAATATTTTACTACATACCGAAGTTGAATAAATTTATATTTATAGTAGTCAATATAAAATTACAAAATCTAAATCAGCTAACCTAGCAAAGTAATTTAGTAATATGGCGCGTGGACAATACGAATAACAAAATGGTCAATTATTTTCTTTTTTTTTTTTATATTTTTGTGACTCTAATGCCAATCGATTCCGTTCTACTTCTTCCACTAAAATTAAATGTGCGTTAAGTGTAAGTAATTAAAAGATAACTTACAGCACTTATCATAAAGAATTATTTGAGGCCGTCGTAGTCATGGCACAGGAGCACAAGCGTGTGATTATAAGCGTGACAGGTTGTGGGTTTGTTTCCCATTTGGGGGAATTATATTATATATTATTTATTATTATTTTCATTTCTTCGCTCCGGTACCAAAACAGAAGCGCGGCGTCAAGTTTCGCCACTCATCACGCCTTGCCTCGTAAATTCGGCGGAAAGTAGTGTCTTACTAATAGGTTCCCTCTGCACACTCTAGTGTATGCGGGATATAGAGTGAAGCTGAAAAAGAAACATAAAGAAACGTCGCCAGTAGGTAGGTGCTGAAAAGAAACATGAGTGTATTGAAGTTTGAACCTACGAGCGCCAGACGCGAGTCCTGCATAAGTATTTACGGGCGAGTATACAAAAGCTAAAAATTCCTAGCTATCTTTAGTTTAAACATCTAGCTTCAAGGAGAAGATTTTTAAAAGGAACGTTTGTCTCGCATCCAACAGACGCGGCAGTATGTGTTCTTTTGCAAAGGATGTCGTACATTTTAATTGTACTAGGATAACTTTTGTTACGTATTTCCATTGCAATGCAAAGCTTAGCGATGTGTGGGCGGGAGAACGCTCTCATGTTAAACAGAGTGTGCTACATAAGGTGAGGCCGTTTTTTGTGTGGAGCTTAATATATCTGTCTTTACAAGTATAATGGTTTTCGTATACCATACATACTACAGGTAATATTCACAAATATTAAGTATTTTTAATAAATGTTTTTTATATACATACTTTCCTCTTTGAACTTATTTTTGAATATTTTATTTAAGATTGGATTGGATTGCAGTCTTAGAAGACAGAGAGAAGAAAGAGGAAATACAAACTTAACTAAATAAGCAATTAATGTTATGAAACGTATTTTATATATGTTTATTAAAACTAAATAAATAAATCAGCTTCACGCTGTATCCCGCACACTGCAGAGTAGGCAGAGGGAACCTAGTGTTAAGATACTCCGTTTCCCACTTTCTGCCGAATTCTAGAGGCATTGCGTGTTGAGTGGCAGAACTCAACGCCGCAATCTGTTTATTTATCGTTATTTATTGATATTTAGCCTGTAAATAACAGCACAAAGTGAAAAAAATTACCAAGTTATATATTGTCTTTTTTGAGAACATTAAAAAACTGAGTCGATGCCGTACCACAACGTTGAGTGTAGACACCGCCACTAGCAATACTGTAGAATTACATGAAACAACTTTGAAATATAATATGACCAAATCTCATTGATCATATTATATTGTTATCTAATAAAAAAACCATTTACCGTGTAATAAAGAAGTTTTAGTGTAATTTTAATAAAAAAGCCGATTGTAGTTTTTTTCCCGCGTAGGCTAGATAGAGGGAATATAGAGTTAAGACACTAAGTTTTTTACTTTTCTTCTAATTATCCGAATATTATACAAAATTTCTCAAAAAATACCTACAATTCAGATATTTAACAACAAATTATAGTGGCACTTAAGAAACAGCATATTTTTCTTCGAAATTAGATAATCTTCTTATACTTACATATTCCTAATACAATTTCTTCAATGCCCGAAATCCGTTTTATATAAGTTATTTACTTAAGAATAAATCTTCCAAGAATAAGTTTCAGATGGTGAAGCAATAAAGTTTTGTCGTCAAATTAAAAGTTTCTCATTGTTATAATAAACAAGACGTAGCGGTTATCATTTCAGCATTTATCACTAACAAGATGCTGGACTTTTCTTTCGAAGTTAACTCAATGATATAAAAAACTGATTTTGAGTTAAATATTTGTTTAAATATATTTATATATCTTTTTTTACAGTCTTTTAAACTATAGGTTATTAAACTATAAGAAAAAAATAAACTTTTTAAACTATAGGTTATTTTTTAAACCATAAGACAAAATAAACAAAATGGTTAAATTTAAATGCTTACCAGTTATATCTGATAAATACAATTTTCAAAATTAGGTGAAATATAAATTATACATATTCCTTATAGATTCTTATTTTTCACAGTCAACTATTATAAACTAATGTTCATAATATAGATATACAGTAAGACAAAAGATAATAATGTTATTGATAAAATAACTATCTTGAAACTCAAGTCTCAACTCAAGTCATGACTCCAGAATTCGGCGGAAAGTGCGGAACGGAGTATTTTAACACTGGGTTCCCTCTGCCTACCCTTCTATGTGCTGGTTACAGTATGAATCTGAAAAAAAAATGTTTGAACGAACGAAAAAAAAGAACGAACGATGCAAAGACGCATGAAACTGAAAGTGGTTCATATTACTTATGACGATGGAACTTAAAAGGGTGTTTAGCTTCAAACAGTATCTAGCGTTTAACATTTGGGTCGTCAGAGCAAAATGATGGTTAAGACTCTACAAACTTCTCGCTTCTCGCCACAATAAAGAACTTAAAATAAATAATGATACTCGACAAGAGTTTGACAAGAATAGAATTTCATCACTTTAGAATATTTATTCTACACCTGTATATGTTGTAGGTATATGTACCTGCAACAATATATCCCTCTGGAATAACTGCAAACTGCTGTAAAGGTTAAGCAAATTTTTAATAAAGTAGATTGGTGCTGATATAGTTACTCTTAAACAAAAGCTCTTACTAACGTATTTTTATCAGCTTCACGCTGTATCCCGCATGTAGCAGGGTACGCAGAGGGATCCGCTCCCCAATTTACGTCGTTTTTTGCAGGCATTGCATGTTGAATAACGAAACTCAACGCCGCGCTTTGCCTTGACACCAGAGCGATGAAAACGAAAATGTTAAATATTTAATGTCCTCGAGCGGGAATCGAATCTATAACCTGTCGTGTTTACACTCACGCGCTTTGTATCCCTGCGCCACGACTTACCTCAGTACTAACGTGTAATTGTTATTAATGTGTAATGTAATTTAATGAATTATTATAGTTATCTATTTACTTTGTATAAAACTGGTTGAAAATAATTCGATGCTCATAGTATTTTTTTTTACCAATATTTTTTCATATTATTTATGAAATGAAAAAATATTAATAAAAAAAGAACCCAGTATCACCGTCCGCTAAACAAGATAAATAGATATTTAATAAATAGTGTATTATTGATGTAAATATGCAGAACTTTATTTAGCTCTTACATTAATTTTTCAAACGTGGTTCTCAAAGGGAACCTCATTTCATCGTAATCGTGAAGTGTTTACACTGTACCTCAAAAGTAGGTGAGCATAAGTACCGAATACAGCAAATACACAATCAAATACCCAACCATTGAACATATGGTTGTTCAATGATTTTTCCAGTTTGTTAGAAACTTTCTTCGAATGCGAATCGGTTTTTCTATTCAACTCGGGAATGCTCATAGCTTGCTAAAGACCGACTATGGGGCCTTTCATAAAACTTCTCTCTGTTAAGGTGAGTTTTTATACTATTTTAAATAGTTTTTCTTATATCAATGTTAGTATTTTTGTTTTTATTTAATTTTTTCACGTGTTTAGTAGTGTATATTATCTAAGAATATACACTATTAAACCCATTTACCTATATTATCGACTCATTCCAAGGCAGTCATGGTGCAATGGAAAAGTGGCTTACTGTAAGCGTGATAGTTCGATTCCCACTCGGGGTACTGAATAATACTTGTTTACCCACTCTTGTTGAGCAGTCTAAAATTCGGACGAAAAAGGGGTAATGGAGTGCAAAATGTGTAGTGTGCTTACTCTCCTACATTCTGCGATTATATGCTTGACTAGAGGGCGCGCGCGGCTTCGCCCGCTTATTAGGAGGGAATCCAAAAAAAACCACGAAACACGTGTTCAATAAAATATTTTTAACAGTCTGAATTTAAATTTTTATAAAAATCGGTGGCAATTTAAAGAATTTTCCATATAAAATTTCAACCTCTTATTTGAACTCTTAGGGGGTGAATTTATAAAAACCATGAAACACGGGTTCAATGAAATATTTTTAAGAGTCTGAATTTCTAATTTTATAAAAATCGGTGCAGATTAACATTTTTTTCCATACAAACTTTCAACCCCTATTTCATCCCTTTAGGGTTAAAATTTTTCAAATTCCCTTCTTAGTGGATGTCCAGAATATGAAAACAAACATCTGCCCAACTTTCACGTTTCTACCATCAGCGGTTACGGCTCTGCGTGCGTCTTACCTCAGTCAGTCAGGACAAGTCCTTTTATATATATAGATATGTCTTGCCAACTCTATATTTTAATGATTTCAAAGAAACTCTGTGAATTTTCCGTACCAGATTGTAGATCGACGGGAACGTGATATATAAAAGTTGACAAACATAAAATTTGCGAGCGTATGATACTGATTTTGTATAAAATTAACTACCAATGAAAGTTTGTAATTATTTTGTTTCCTTTATTCGTATTGTTAAATCTAACTTATTACAAATTTCCACGAGAAGTACCTTATTGTTTTTTGATTACGCGACGAATTTCATACAAAACTCAGCTAAAACAAACGCTCGAATTTTTTGTCGAACGAGATCTAGAGAGATAAATGGTTTTGATAGACGGATATAAAGGTACCCTATTAGATCCGTTGTTTCCTTTTAAGATGCGAAACCTTAAAATTAATCTTTTTAAGTAAATCAGTAAGAGATTAAAATGCATAATATATAGCTATAACATTTTTATTTTCACATAAAAGTCATCATACATAAAATAGTTTGTAATATTTACGTTGCAAATGAATATAATTAGACATGAAGCTTTAGCTTAGCAAAACAGACCGAATTCGACTCAACACAGTATAATATATTCACAAACGGCAATAATAAAGCATTTTATAATAATTAATTCATGACAAATTAAACAATGTAAGAATTTTATTATGAAGAAGATGGATAAAATTTGCGACTGATTAAAATGGTGGTGAAGTATGAAAATGTATATATTTTATATTGTAAAGAGAACGCGTCATACTACGCGTTATTTATTAGAATGCGAGGAAATCCAATGTGGATGCCTTAACCGGAAAACGCGTAAAGATCTTTTCATACCTGGAGTAGGTTTTGTACTACACCATAATAATTTTAAAATAATATTACTTAGGAGTTAGTCTTCGTTGTCTAACACGAAGGTACCTTTTAAAATCAATTTAAAATATACCAGACCGAAATCGCCACGGTATTTTTTATCAATTCCAATTAGTTGTAGTAAATAGAATAATTATATATATATATATATATATATATATATATATATATATATATATATATATATATATATATATATATATATATATATATATATATATATATATATATAATTTCGACTTTAAGACGTAATTCTCTTCGATTAAGCGGAAATCATCCCTACAGTAGTTCTTTTTATAGCTTCCTTGCAAAAGTTATCTTTTTTATGTAGTTTCTTTAGATTCTTTGTTGCATATTTATGTGTGTAATAGTTTTGAGGCCAGTCATGGCGCAGTACCAAGCGTGTCAGGCTATGTGTTCTATTCCCACTTGAGGAAATAAAATATTTAATATCTTCATTTCCTCGCTTTAGTAACGAGGTAGAGCACGGCGTTGAGTTCTGATCCGCTCGACTTAACACGCAATGCCTCCAGAAATCGGCGAAAAGTGGGAAAAGGAAGTGTCTTAATGGAAATAGTGTCTTAACCGTTAAATACCGAAGTGCATTTTATATATATATATTAGCTTTTGCTTATTATATTTGTTACAAACTAATTATAATATTTGAATGAAAGGACTTGTATAAAAATGATCGAAATTCATTTTAGATAATTTTGTCGGATCATACGTAAAGTTTCATCATTTTACGATTCGGAATTGTATAGAAAATCTATTTAAATAAAAAAAAACTATCGAATTTGAATGTTATCACAACGACAAAACACATTGTAGAATATAACTTAAAGATGGCTTTGAAAGATAGGGACGCAGCGGTCACCTCTTCCACCATAGCGGTCATGCCCTTATCCTAGTGCAAAGTTCCTTACAATCCAAATCAATTGTTATAAAAGTTTAGCTTGTACTTATAGTTATGTAATTAAATATATATTGTAATGTGTAAAATTGTTCAATATACATATATAAACACTCGCTTAACACCTTTCTTATTATAGGTATTAATTGTATGTAAACAATAATGTAATTAATATATTATCATAAGGAAATTAGATATAATAATAAATTAAAAAATGGATACGGACCAAGTGTCTGTAGTGTTAAGAAATAATAACAATAATAAAAAAAAAGAATGTTATCACAAACACTTTTTTTGAATACTCCACAAGAGAGATGAGATGCGTGGAGATTACAATATTTTTTGTTTTGTTTTAGTTACTTTGAAAGTTATGTTTGTGTGAAATCAGAATATTACAAAAGGATGGAAAAAGATTGCTCTTCCTTTGGCTGCTGGTTTTTAATCAACTGTTGCTTTACATAAGTTTGTGCGAAACATAAAATATATCTTTAGAAGATTATTATTGTAAATATGTAGATTGTAGATAAAATAATATTGATTATAATTAAATTATATTTTATACATATAATAAAATTGTAACTGATCTCTATATGTAAATGGAACATATGAAAAAATATTTAATGTAAATGTAAAAAAATATTTTTTTTGTCTGTTTGTCTGTGAGTGCACGCTTATTTCAGAAAAGGCCTAACCAATGAAAACGTAATTTACGATTGTTGTTTTAAATTTTAACGATTGTATATTGGTAAGCTGTTCTTAACATTTAATGTTTATTTTACTTCAATCAGTTTTATTAAAAAAATATCTCAATTTAGTTTAATATGCAGATGAAGTCGCAGGCATATTATCTAGAATTGTATAATAGAAAACTCACAACCGACACTATGCAATACAAAACGATGAAATTTAATATGTGGAGTCCTAAAGAAGTGTAGCACTAAGAAAATATATTCGGAAATTTCTATAAAAACCGGGAAGTAAGAAGATTTTTTGTATTATAGTCCCCTTGACGGGATCAACTGGTAATACTGGTAATAAAAAAAAAACTAAATACAAATAAACAATTTCAAATTTATTTCTGTTATTCTTTTTGGCTTTTAGTGTTCCATACCATAAAAAGTAAACACGAATCAGAACAAACATCAATTAGAGGTTATCTAAACATAATATTTTGTGAACAGAATATGTTTATCGGGTCGGGTCGGGTGTAGGTATATTCCTATTTGGACAATCACATTATGCAGCCGACGACTCTCAATCCGCACTAAATTCCTTAGATTCGACTTTAAGACGTCATTCTCTTCGATTAAGCGGAAATCATCCATACAGAAGTTCTTTTTATAGCTTCCTTGCATAAATTATCTTTATTATGTAGTTTTTTTAGATACTTTGTTGAATATTTATGTGTGTAATAGTTTTGAGGCCATTTATGGCGCAGAAGTACGTGTCACAGTAAACACCACATTGAGGAAATAAAATATTTAATATCTTCATTTCCTCGCTTTAGGAACGAGGTGAAGTGCGGCGTTGTGTTCTGCTCCGCTATACTAATCACGCAATGTCTCCAGAGTTCGGCGAAAAGTGGGAAGCGGAAGTGTCTTAATGGAAATAATTAAATATCGAAGTGCATTTTTCGCAACGTTAGTACCAATGTGAGGCCTGAGAGACCGCTTATATAATGTCTATTTTTTTTAAAGAAAGATATAAGTGCACATTTTTTCACGCACTGACACGACCTTTACTTTTGCACGAACAGCATCTATCTGTCGACTTTCTTTTGAGTTTATGTTGACAAGAACGACAAGTCTTTTGTCGTTTACAAAAGAAACTGTTGAATTGATTTCTTCAGCTTCGTCTTCACTTTTCTTTTTTTCAACTTTCTCTCTTTTCATCAGTTTCAGGCTCATCAGAACCAAGTACTCCTGCCAAAGCTTATTCTAAGTTCCGGGATAACCTTAGAATACAAAATCTTCGTTTTCTATACTGTAAGACCAACTGTCGAAACCATCTAACTACTAGAAAGTAATATCCAAAATCCGGTAAAGAATTGTCAACATTTTCAACGGCGCTTTCAGGTGTTCAGGTTGAATTTTGTCAGTACCAGAGATATTAGTACTATTGATATGATATGATGGTCTTTTGTGAGGGAAGGGGTAAACTAACTAGTGAAGTACCTGCCGAGGCCTCTTAGGCAGCAATCGCCACTAGGTGTGGTATACAGTATGAAGCTCTAATAATAATAATAATAATATTTTTTATCTGTGAATTGATGTGAGTGAGCTACAGAATTGGGTCAAAACAAAAATGATAAATAGAAGAAATAGTCCATTAGCAGTATACTACGTTCCCAGTATCACGTATCTACATAGGAACACACATACATGCACAGACTCAATAACATATTAACCTCTTTTGTATAGAATAAGCATCAAGCTATACTAATTATAAAAGAAAATGAAAAAAATGTACTTGCTTTTTATTCTTTTGTGAAACAAATTTATTCCTTCCGACATAAATACCGCCGCCACCGACCGCGGTTCGCTAGTCGTCTGCTTGCGGTCAACCGAATACAAAACGAAAACAACCAGCAAGAACAATAGAAAGTTACAGTTACATTACAGTACATTTTATGTTTTAATTTTTTAGGTTAAGTAGTTTTAATATTTTAACATTTTGTTTCTATTTTCCTTAGCTCGATGCAACTCCCTTGTGGACCAAGTTAAGAGCGCTCTGAGTTGAGGAAGTCCGATATGGTAATTTTATATCCATATCATATTATATCACTTTTTCTCCACAAACTTTGAATCATGCTGTTGTAAAAATTTAAAAGTTTACTTTATTAATGTTTTTTGATCAAGGATTTCTTTAAAAAAAGAATGTTATCAGACAGACTTTTAAATATAATTAGAACACGTGATTACATAATATTATGCCCCGCAGGGGGCGCCCTTACAGTCGTCGACTCCTCTCAAGCAGCCAGGTAGTGCTTGCATTTCTTCTGGGACAGAGTACCCTCTTCCCTACCCACCCGGTGTCGCTGTAAAGGCCAATAGGGCTAACAGCATTTACCTCAAGCTCGAAAAAAAAAAAAAACATAATATTAGTTTTGGAAGCAAATACAAATGAGTACACTAATATAACAATTTTTGTAATATCTAAATTCCACTAAAACATAGTTATTAAGTCCATTAAAAATATATAAGATTCCAGCGTACTGAATTCGGCGAAAAGTGAGAAACGAAGTGCCTTAACACTAGACCCCCTCTGGACTCCCTGCTACAAGCGGGATACAGCGTAGAGCTGGAAATAAAACAACATATAAATAGTTACATACCACATACAATGTGTGTGTCTTTTTTTTGTGTATCCCGCACATAGCAGAGTAGGCAGAAGTAAACTGAGAACGTAGTGTTAAGACACTCCGTTCCAATTAAGTCACTTCCGTTCCCCATTTTCCATCGAATCCTGGAGGCATTTAGTGGTGGAACTCAAGGCCGTGCTTTATTTCATTTACTCTTATGGGAATGGAGCCGACAACCTATCGCGTTTAGTCACACGCTAGTTGTCCTACGCCACGACTGGTCTCATTTTTTTTTTCCAGCTTCACGCTGTATCTCGCACACAGCAGGTTAGGCAGAGGGAACCTAGTGTTAAGATATTCCGTTCCCCACTTTCCGCCAATTTCTGGAGCCATTGCGTGTTGAGTGGCGGAACTCAACATTTAAGATCCTAAATACACAATGTAACCGAGATTATACTAGCTGGTTGTTTAAAGAGAGCAGAAGGCAACTAGGCGTACGAAGCGTGGTACGTGGTACCTACCTATATTGGATTACCCGCCCCCATAGCTCTCGCTCTTGACGAGAGAAGCCGCAATTAACTTATGTGTGATTACAACCAACTTGCTTCCTATTTACGCAATTTTAATTAAATGGTGCATGTTGGTTATTCGTAATACTGTACGCCTTTTGTGTGATTATTTACATGTAAATTTACGTGGGGAGAAGTCTTCAAAAAGTTTATTTTTGCTTCGATTTTATTACTGTAATAAATACCATATAAAATATTTTTTATTATTTTGCTTTATAATATTTCATGATTTATTTTTTTTATTTCTTTTGAAATTGATATTAAATGAATAGCTCTATAATTATATAATGTCAGTCGTGGCACGAAGCGTGATGGTAAACGCAACAGGTTGTGGGCTCGATTCTCACTTGAGGAAATTAAATATTTAATATTTTCATTTCTTCGCTCTGGTGTTGAGGCAATGCGGGATTTTGAATTCCACCACTCAACACGCAATGACTCCCAGCGGAGTAACTTAACACTGGCTCCTTCTGTCTACCCTGCTACATGCGGGATACAGCGTGAAGCTCAAAAAAAAGCATAAATTATAAAACATTAAATTCAATTAATTAATAAACATCAAAATGAATGTTAGTTGTAAACATTATTATACGGAAATATATTCAGAAATGATCGTGTTCATAACAAACTGTCAACAACAAAAACAAACTCGGTTCAGTGTTCACAGTAATTAGCAAGATGAGTTCAAACATAATTGAATACTTTACTTATGTAAAATGTTTACAATGAACGAATTTATTCATTAAGTCTTAAACTGCCGCGTGGCAATGAAATAGTAAAAATTTCGACTTTTTAAATTTCTCTTTTCACGTTTATAAATAAAATTTAGTTCAACTAATTTGATAATAATAATTTGTTGATATAACAATTATTTTATCTGTTTTACTGAATTGCAGGTTCAGTCCTCACTTGGGGAAATTAATTATAATTTATTAATATTTTAATGCCAATCACGGTGCAGGGGCAACAAGTGTGACTGCAAACGGTTATGGGTTCGATCCCCACTCGAGGAAATTAAATATTTATTAAAATTTATATTTCCATTTTCTTCGCTCTGGTGTCAAGGCATAGCGCAGTGTTGAGTTCCGCCATTCTACACGCAATGCTTCCAGAATTCGGCGGAAAGTGACACAGGAAACGGAGTGTCTTAAAACTAGATTCAGTCTGCATCCTCTGCTATATGCGGAATATTATGGACAGCGTAATGCTGAAAAAAAATTACTGTTTACCTACATCTATACTTTTATATATAAAAATAAAAAATATTCAGGTTTACAGTTCCTTGGAGCACAGAAATTAAGCTTTTCATATAACGCAGTCAAAAGAAATGAGCATTTATTCCTTCGCGTAGCGTATCGGTTTTGCTTCATTTTATATGAAATTCATTGCCCTATCAAAATCTATGTGTACTTCCCGTGGACTTACAGTTATGAAATTTAAGACAAAGTAAGATCTTACAATATATAATAACAATATAAGAATTTATTGATATTTCATAGAATATCTTATATTTATAGTTGATGGTCTTGGGATGGTTATAGCATACTTTTTTTCTCATATTTGCAATATTTTCGATATATATTAATATATTAAATATATTTTCAATTTGACATGTAATTTATTCTGCCATATTTCAACCGTCGCTAAGCAACAAGGAATTTTAAAAAGGTCGCCCAAAATGAGCATCCTGCACGCTTACGGGGTGCGCTGACACTTATGAGATACATAAAAACAATGTTTTACAAACATATAGTCCGCGACGGTATATGTTTGTCTCTGAAGGTTGGACTATATTGATCAGTTTAATATATTTAATTAAAATTTAAATTTATCGGCTTATTGTTAATGTATTTCCTATAATTTGTTGTGAACATTAGCTAGAGGGGAAATAGAAAGGCAGAAAGACAGTTTTATATTTATGTATCATATTAATAACCACATGCACTTGCAAAACACAGTTATTTTGTAATCACAAACAGATACTTCATTTTTATTAATAAGAAACGGTCAATGCAACGGATCCCTCGCAATTATCAATTAATTTTGGGCACCGAATGCCTTATTGTGACTTATTTTAAAAGGTACGATATCGCGGACTTTTATTAGAGCGAATGAATTTGAATATTTTTATAGTACGATGTACGTGCATATATTTTACTCTTTTTTTATGGAAAAGGACAAGGCAAACAAGCGTGCGGTTCACCTGATGGTGATCACCGCCGTCCACGACCCCGTGCAACACCAGAGGAGCTACAGGAGCGTTGCATGCCTGTAAGGTGGATTGGGCCCCGGAGCCCGACATTACCTAATGCGAAAGGCAGTGGCATAAAGCCACTACTTAACGCCGGTTTTAAATGCCGGGGGTGGTAATGATCCGGTCCTGCCTATGCATGTTGCCATTGCTGGCGACGTGACTCTACCACACATAAAATTTTCTTTCTGCAGCGCTCGCAGTTAGATGGCGTTCATTATTATTGTTATTTGGTTACGTAAGGCTAACTAAAGAAATACACCGTAATCTTATATAGACACAGCCACAGCACATAATACATTTGTCTATCTCTTAAGGATAACTCATTTTATTTAAATATAAAGAAGGAAAAATTACGAAACTATTTGCAACAGTACAGTAAAAATAAAATAAATAAATCAGCTTCACGCTGTATCCCGCACACAGCAGTGTAGGCAAAGGGAACCTAGTGTTAAGACACTCCGTTCCCCATTTTCTGCCGAATTCTGGGGGTTTTGCGTGTTGAGTGGCAGAACTCAACGCCGTGCTTAGCCTCGACACCAGAGCGAAGAAATAGAAATATAAATTTAAGTAAATATTTCATCTCCTCGAGTGGGGATCGAACCCACAACAAGTCGGATTTACAGTCACACTTCGTGCCGCTATGCCATGACTGGTCTAACAGTACAGTATTATTCCTTATTTGATTAAATATTTCAGATATATTGTACACTTAATACATTAATATGTATAACATTTATATTTATAACCTTTACAGTATATCACAGAAATGAATATTTTAGAAGAAATCGAAGTTTAAAATACAGTTTAAAATCTCGACGACAACATATATAAACACTTATTAAGAAAACGTATAAAAATTTGAACGCAAAATTTATACGTTTTCTAAATAAGTATTTTTCTTTCCTAAGTGTGGAATAACACTTTAAAAATGTTTAAAAAGACAACATATATATTTTTATTATAATATAAATTATATTTCATGTTATATTTATTTTTAGTACTTTTAAATATTTATTTTACGTTGATAATTTTCGTTGTTGTTTTGTTTCGTTTTTTTTTTGTTAATATTTTTGATTAGATATTTTTTCTAATATTAAAATGTCCTTTAGTTACTTTTACTTATTTTATTTGTTTATTTCAACAACTCAGATATTTTTTTTCTAATTACAAGTCTCCACTTATTATTGAGGCCAGTCGTGGCGTAGAGACTCAGTGTTTGAATTCAGTGCTAAGTAAACAGGCTTAGTAATTCGATGTTGTAGTAAGGCAGTTGTAGCATAGCCGTTGCATATTGTCTTAATTAATAAAAAAAAATATACGCAATAATTGTGTAAATGATACCTTATAGGTCAATATTTGTAAACATTTCTTAAATTAGATAATTTAATCGTTTTAAAATGATAATTTAAATGAGTATTAGTATTTAGAAAACAGATTTAACAAACACTCAATATCATGGATTCATTATTTCCCTTATAAATAGGGATGATTTTATCTTTAAATTGTTTTCTGTGTGTACTGAATATGATTAAAATCATTATTTAACAGGTGAATAGTTAGAATAAACATAGATTTTAAGATTGACCTTCTATTATATAATATTATACTTTAAAACGAAAGCAGCAGACCGCGCATTTGATCGTCTTTTCTCATAGTTAAACGGAATCGGAATAAAATATTTCAAATTATGGCAACCTCTGCTTGCGGCAGTTATTTTCCAGGCAATCATGTCTCATAGTGTTGAAAAAAAAGCTTTAATTTGATATATATAATTCATTAAAAAAACAAGGGCCGTTCAAGTATTACGTAAGCACTGTAGGGGGGCGGGGGGTCTTGGGTTTGCTTATTTTTGATGACATGGGGGGTGGGGGGTCTAGCTAGTAATTACTTAAGCAGAAGTTATTTAATTTCATATATATTATGATTTATGGCTATATTTGGTAGACGTATGTATGGTAGACGATATAACTATTAGTTATATAATATATAAGTGTATTATATCTATTTAGCGGGAATGGCACATTGTCAAGAGTCTAAATTTCAAATTTTAAAAAATTGTGGCGATTTAAGGATTTTTACATACAAACTTTCAACTTCTTATTTGCACCTTAGGAGGTGAATTAAAATAAACCACGAAACACGTGTTCATTGAAATATTTTTAAGAGTCTGAATTTAAAACAAAACGGATTTATACAAAACGGTGCTTTTTTTTTTTTCCATACAAACTTACAACCCACCCTTATTTCATCCCTGTAAGGTTAAATTTTTTTAAATTTGACAGAATTCGAACTAATAAATATGTAAAAATTTCACGTTTCTACTATCAGCGGTTACGGCTGTGCGTGCGTCTTACCTTAGCCAGTGGGAACATGTCCTTTTATATATGTAGATACAAATAAAATATTAATAAAAAATAACTTAAAAAAATGTATATGCCAATGTTTACGTAAGCATTAGGGGAGGGGGTGAGAGGATTGCCATTAAGTGCAAATATTACCATTAAGTGACCTGTTTAAACCAGGCAACCCTGGGCTTGCGGCAGACTGAGAGCTGGCGACCATTGTTTTTCCACTTCCTTATGCGATTTTCTTTCAAATGATGTGGGATTTATATAAAAAACATATGAGCGCAATTTTCTCCTAAAACGCATTACGAAAAAAAAAAATTAAAGGTGATTGCGGCAGGATTCTTCTAGGCAACCCTAGTGTAATCTATTCTACTATCATGCATCATTCTTAAATATAAGTTTCATTAGAAAAACAGATCCCTACAGATTTAAGCAATGGGATCTCGGACTATAATGAATCCTCGGCCCGTAAGCCATTTGATAACCAAATTTTTGAGCATCAAACCATAAAAATTTAAATATTTACACTTCTTTCCTACCCGCGTTCGCTTTTGCATAACGCTTTAGAAACGGGGTCGGTGTTATTTTAAAATGGTATTAGAGAATGTATTTTAGATTTTCCGCTTTGTAAATTCTATTGGAATTTGATATCAAAGGCGCGTTCAGGCCTATCTGTGTGTGCTTAAGGGCATGTTTGCAGATTTATCTGGCTATCTGTACGGGAAGTACAGCCAGTGCCAGTGCGTGAAGATGATTATTCTAGGAAATTGCCTATCGAGTCCGTACACAGTCGAACCATTTGGAAGACTTTATTGAAAACTATCAGAATTGTAATTAAAAAAATATGTCAAGTATTGTTGAGTGCACCAAAACAACGTAGATATTTGTTTCATAAAATATGTGGCGTTGAGTTCCGTCTATATAAACGCAATGAATCCAGAATTCAGCGGGAAATGGGGAACGGAGTGTCTTAACATTAGATTCCCTCTGCCTATCCTGGTATGTGCGCGAAATAAATATTTAAATTCTCACAATATATCTATTTATTAAACAACATTTCCAAAGCACAGTCTCAATTTAACCGAAGCTCAGCAATATAGCATTTTGCATTCCAACTCATTAGTGCGTTAACCGTTCCACGATCGCTCGCCCCACGTACCGTTTACCATTCAAAGTGCGGGCACAATGGTAGCGGTTGCAGGCTGAAATTTGGAAATTCGATTTTCATTTGCAGCAGAGGCTCACGTGAATATTGAACGTATTTTATGATACAATTTCTGTAATAACCATTTGTAACGATATACATATTATACAACAGTTTTGGGTGTGCAATTAGCAATGTGAAAAACTGTATGAATATATAATATATAGATTCAAAATGCAATACTGTAAACAAAATGTTTTTGAAAAATCGTGTTTACATTTTTAACAACAGAATCTAAAAAAAGGAAAGGAGTGTCTTAAAATAAAGCGTGACGCTAAGAAAAAAATAATTCGAGATATAGGAAAAAGAGGGGCCATCTTATGTTCCCTAGTTATTTTTATACCCAACACTGAATTAGGTTTACTTACACTAAAATATTCGTTTTCTCTTAGAAGTTATTTATTCCCGCAACCATAGTGGACACTTCTAAGCTATGGCGTTCTAATTTTTATATAATTTCAATAGAAATAAAGTAAAAATTATATATTTATATTTTAGTGTAATAACTCTGTAAATAACATGAGTGAAACGTCCTCTTCAACTTACCATTTTGCTTTGACTTTGAGCTTTAACTGAAGCTCTGCATTCAAAGCGACGAGTTTTCACATATATATTTTGCATGATACTTGATTTATAAGCATAATTTTAATATTTTAAATAAAGTACTACTACTTATTACTTTTCTAAATAAGCAACTTAGAGAACTACATAATGCTAACTTTTAACAGCAGCATCGGCCGCGTAGTTAAATTAGATAAAAGTATCGATCACACAAAGTCGACCACTTTATAATATTAATACAGATATAGTTGTCCTCCTGCTTATATATATATTTTTATTAAAAATATCCGCAGGTGAGGAACGGAGTATCTTAACACTAGGTTCCCTCTGCCTACTAGATGCTGGATACAGCGTGAAGATTAAAAAAAATTCTAGTTGAGTAGTCTAGCGGAAACTGTAGTTTGGGCTTTTTGTACCTGAACAGTGTGTGTTGCGACTGGTCTGGCTATCCGGTAGTTGCAAATGAAATGGAGCTGAAGAGATAATATAAAATTAATTAGTTAAATGGAGGAGGTAATCGATTCAAATGTATTTTTTTATGGACCTCAGAACTTTTGATTGGGTGAATCGATTTTAATTATTCTTTTTTTTCTGATTATGGGATCCAGTTGAAATTGAAGAAGTCGATTTTTTTGTTGAGAATTACAAATATTTATTTATTTTTCATATGTTTAAATATACGGCACAACTATTCTACAAAAGAGTATTTCCTCAGCCTATCGCCGTTCACTCCTGAACATAGGCCTCCCTCATCGAGCGCCAACTATACCGGTCTTGGGCTTCTCGCATATTTAAATACATCTTGATGAAGAGATCAAGAGCGTAACTGGAACGTGATAATTGTGGTTCGATCCCCACTTGAGAGAATGAATTATTATTGACTAATATTTTCATTTCTTCGCTCTGACACCAAGGCAAAAGCCACTCAAAACGCAATACTCGAATAATTCGGCGAAAAGAGGGGAACGGAGTGTCTTAACACTAGGTTGCTTCTCCCTACTGATAATATATATAGGCCGGTCGTGGCGCAGTGGCACAGGGTGTGACTGTAAAACCGACTGGTTGTGGGTTCGATCCCCACTCGAGGAGATGAAATATTTACTTAAATTTATATTTCCATTTCTTCGCTCTGGTGTAGAGGCAAAACGCGGCGTTGAGTTCTGCCACTCAACACGCAATGCCTCCAAAAAATTCGGCAGAAAGTGGGGAACGGAGTGTCTTAACACTAGGTTCCCTCTGCCTACCCTGCTGTGTGCGGGATACAGCGTGAAGCTAACATATACATATACTATTAGAATACGGACAAACTGGCGAGTGAAACACGTAAATAAAGTAAGGTATAAAATAAGGAAATCTATCGAACAAAAATGGTTTGCGTGTTAAGATTTATTATTTCCGAAGATATACGCCATATTTCAGCACCTGTCTAATGTTCCTGAAGGTAATTTAGAAAAGATGCCTTGTTCCGAGAGGGGCTAAAATATAAATTGATTTATTCGTCATTCGTTTTATATTTCATATGTATCTGACGGTGTAACTGTCTCAAAAAGATTGTGATCGATGTAAGAATTAAAATTCTAATTTTGTTTTTTTTTTGTTTATATAAAAAAAAAAACAAGTTTGAACAAAAAAGGAGAGACGATATATTGACATGTACTCTATTATACCACTTTTTCCCCTTTAGAAATATAACGGAAACAAAACTGCACGTTATCTAGTCGAAATCAAATAAAGTAAATATGAATCAGAGTCGCGCACTGTTAGAATAGAATTCCACAATATTTCCTTGACTATAGATCAACCACAAGTACAATTTATAAAAATTGACAAAGCTTCAGTTCTATACACATATATTACGTTATTAATCCCATACAAACTATCATCCCCTATTTCAACATCTTCAGGCCCCTTTTTGGTGACAAAATGAGGGCTTCATTTTGTCATTTCAGCGCTATATCCACGTAGCAAATGTCAGAAAATTCGATTTAGGTGTAAAACCGAAACAGACAGACATACAACGTTCCTTCGCATTTATAATATTTATAAAGGTGTAAAAAAGGTTTATTCTACATCTCATTCCCATACTACTACGTACTACCAACGTACCGCAAGATTTATAGGGTAGCTAAATTGAGGTGAAAGCGCAATCGCACCCCGACACGCCCTGGTGGAACATGTTCAATGTTTTTATGATTATTACGAGAATACATAAAATTTTGAAGACTTAGTAACAAGGCGTTGAGTGGGAAACTCAACTCACAATATCTCTAAAATTGGGTTGGAAGTGGAAAACGGAGGTGTAACTTCTCTAACAAAAATATGATTTAAAAACCTTATCTGTGATAATTGTACTTTAATTAGAAGTATATTACTTATTATAAAGTAATTAATATTATAATTGGGGAGCATAATCTAATTTAATATCTAAATCAATGAAAACTTAGGCTGCAAATGCGATGAATGTGGGTTCGACCTCCATTCGGGGGAATAAGTTACTTTTATTTCTTTTATTCTCTGTTGTTTGTCGCGTCCTTTCCGTCCTTGGTGAAAGTAACAATATGCAGTTTACTCTTTCGAGTTTAACGTAGCTCTTAATGGGCCCGCTTCGGTTGCGGTCAAAACACATATTTCTCAATTTTTTCACTTTCACGCTGTATCCCGCATATAGTAGGGTAAGCAAGGGAACTTAGAATCGAGACACTCCATTCCCCACTTTCCGTTGAATTTTTTAGGCATTGCGTGTTAAGTGGCGGAACTCAACGCTGAACTTTGCCTTGATACCAGAGCGAATAAATAAAAATATTAATAAATGCCCTCATTTTTCACTAGCGTAAATGATAGCTAGCGTAGATGATGAGTAAGCGTAGAGTAAACTTTATTTAGAAATTCCTACAAAGCTCCGGTAAAGCTTGAACGACAAGTTATAATTACTCTTTCAGTTACAATATTCCGCCTTTTATTAGAGTTCCTCGTGAGCTTTACTGCTTTTGATATAATATGTACATTATATGTGGATAACTTTGTTCTGTTCAACATGTAACCTGCATAATTAAGTCTTCTTTATGTAATAGTTAATTGTTATCAATTTTTTGAGATGGTTGTAGTTTCGATCCAGAATCCGGGGAATGAATAATATTTATTACCTCGCTCTGGTAACGATACAAATCGTGACGCTAAAATCCACCCCTCATGAAACAATGTTTTGGAAATTAGACGGAAAGTGTGGATAGAAGTGTCAGAACACCAGGATTCACTCTATTATGTACAGGATACAGCGGGAAAGTGAAAGAAAAATGTGGTCAGAACAAAAGTGAAAAATGTATGAAACATAGACGTTTTGTTTAATTATTCCACAAAATTTTGAGGCCAGTCGTGGCGCAGCGGCACAAAGTGTGACTGTAAAACCGACTGGTTGTGGGTTCGATCCCCACTCGAAGAGATGAAATATTTACTTTTTGTTTCTATTTCTTCGCTCTGGTGTCGAGGCAAAGCGCCAGTCCTGCCACTCAACACGCAATGCCTCCAGAAATTGGCGGAAAGTGGGGAACGGAGTGTCTTAACACTAGGTTTCCTCTGCCTACCAAGCTGTATGTCATGCTGTATGAAGCTGATTTTTTTTATTTACAGTGATATATTAAAATTGAATAATGCTGGATAGCATTGGATCCCCACTTGGAGTAATTAATAAATTTAATTTATATTGATGACCCACTCACAGCTTCGTCTGCTAGACCTAACACAATTACTTAATTATTAATAAAAATTACTTAAGTTTTCTAATACTAAAATCATTTTGGAAGCAATATCGAAACACGCCAATTTTATATTATTATTGTAAGAGATGGAGAAAATAGAAATTGAGGGATTAAACAAATTATATTTATATTCCCATCCAAGTGTTCTTTGAAATGTAAAGCTGACGATAAATTTAAGCTTCAATTAGTTTAGAGTTGAAAATTCCTTAGAGAGCTTACACCGAGCAATTGCGGTCGTGGAAAGGTAACATAAAAGTGGGAAACGTGTCAAGTACAATTAATTCCACAATTTACTTTTTACTTTTATCTCGAGTGACACTTTGCGAAATATAGAACTTAATAAGAACAGATAGACAGAAAGATATAAAGTATATCTATGTTTGATACGTTACTTGTATATAGTTTGTTTAGTTAATGGTCGAGGTGATCATAGTAGCGCAATGAGACAACGTAGGAACCAACTAGCGTTGCCAGTTCAATCTCGGGGAAAGAAGTTATTTTAAGTTATTTTAATTTTTTTGCTCCGGTTAGGAACGACGTGTCTTAACACTAACTTATCTGTGTCTTCTTAATGTGGGGAAAATATTAAATTTCATAATACACACGAAATACACATAATTAGCATAGTTAATTATGAATAATATAATCAACATATTTTTATTATCATATTGATTCGGAGTCATTTATGTATAGACGGGCCGAGTGTCGCAACCGCTGATTTATATATACGGTAGATGAGTGGTGACGGAAGGCAGCGGTCGAGTCAAACTCTTAAGCACTCCGGTACTAATAAATATGGTGCACTGAAAGGCTCGTACCAAATATATAATAAATATAATACAATAATTCGAAGACTTTAATGCAGGATCTTTAAAAATCAAATAACAGTAGGTGTGTGATGCTATTTTATATCCCAGCTCCGGTGTATGTAGTAGTGTCTAACAAGCTTAATTGCGGAAGTTTCAAAGTTTCCGAACCTTCGGAAAGATCACAAAAAAACGTTCTGGAGGGCTCAGTAAAGCCTGTCACAGCCACGGTCTGGTTTCTACCAGACCGCGGTTTCACGGTGTAGGGGCGGAACGGTGCCCTTGCGCTTTCTTCCTTTTGTTATAACTAACGAGATTGGACAGTTATAGTGTAGCCCTCTCCAGTTTTGATTGGACACACTCTTGGCTTTTCTTCGAGTTATAAAGAAGTAATATTGTCGAGTTTCAGTTATTTAAAGAAACATCTGATGGCAAGTATCTTATTAGAACGATATCTTCTGATGGTATTATATAAAACTTATGTGTTGCGAATATAACGATTAAAGATTCTAACCACATTACGAGCCAAAGCATTATTCATTAAATAATATTTTTAAACATGTTTAAGGAATCAGTTACAGTATATGCTTCTTTTTAAGCGAGCAATCGTAATATTTTTACTTGCGACTTGTAATTTTACCACCACAGCTTTATTATTAATATGCTGAATTATATAATATGCTGTATTATTTAATATGCTGAATTGCGTTAACTTTCTAATATGTTATGTTTCTAATGTAAAAGCTTTTATTACTGGCTATATAAGCTGTCGTAATTTCCATAAGGATTTTTATTTGTTTTTTAAATAAATACAACCTTTATTTGTAATGTTACTTTGACTAATAGTATCCAAGATCGGTTTTATAGATGATGATATATTATTTATTTTTATTGATATATTTTATAATATTATTTGCATTTTATCCATCAAATATATTGTTTTTATTCATTAGAAATGGCCTTGGTATATGGCGCCAACTAATATTTTGTTACATATGTCACAAATTTAAAATGAATATATTAATTTAATAATTAAAAAATTGACTGGGACAAGAATTCATGTCATAATTCATTCACCTCTTTCCAATAGTTATCCATGTTTCAAGTAATTTGACTTTTTTTTACGGAGACTCCAACAAACACTAGGATGAAAACCGAAAAAAATGTATCCACAGGCTGTTATCACATTTGTTTTCTATTGTCTCCAATATTTATTGCATGATTTAAAAACAAACTAACGGATAGACAAACAGACAAAATTTCTGTTTTGTGGTTTTTTAATTTCTTTTATCAATATATCAATGGAATTAATATATGTAATAATATGTAGGTACACAATTTTCATAAAATGAAAATACGATTTATATAGTCCTACGTAAATCAAAATTAAAATATTTCTATTTCAACCGTAGCATAAAGTCTTCTCGGTTTGTTATTTCACTTAACATTGTTTCTTGCAAAGCTGAACATACTAACAACTAAGATATAAAATAAAATATACATTCTAAATTCCCATCTTGATTACACGGAAAGAAGCTTAATTTCTTTTTTCCCGGCGTACCCCTGGCCAATTAAGCTAAAAAAGCATAATTTCCCCTTGCTTATTTAAATACTAAATCTAAATGAATTTTGTTGTAAGTTCTAAAGAAATTCTGTAACTTTATTTATGGTACTCAATTTTCTCGGTGTCGTGTTTTTGTAATTAAAGGATGTTGCTAGGAAAATACAAGCAAACTTTGAATTTAAGGGAAAATATTTATTTTTCCTTTTATTTCAGCTTCACACTGTATCCCACATGTACCAGGGTAGATAAAAGCAGCCGTGTAAGTTATTCCGCTTCTAATTTTCCGCCAAATTCTGAAGGCATTGCATGTTGAGTGGCATAACCCAACACCGCGTCTTACCACGACACCGGACCGAAGAAATTATACTAAACATTTCATTGCCTCGAATGGAGATGTAACCCACAACCTGCCACGGTTACAGTCACACAGTTCTGCCCCCGCATCACGACTGTCCTCGAAAAAAAATATATAAGCATTGTAAAGAAAACAATATTTTTCATTAAGAACCTTCCTAAAGATAGTAAAAGTAATGATAAGATGTAAATAGACAGATGTCCGTTGATGAAGACAGGAAGCGATAAATCCGTTCCGTTTTTCATCACCGTGACGAAAATAAAACGTTTATATTCAATGAATCAGAAATCTGACAATACTTGTTCTGACGGGGTCTATTAGTAAGTGTTTGTCGTTGTCTATAAAAATCCAGTTAAATAATATTACTTTTGAAATTGATAAAGGTTTTTTTTACTTTTTAGCACGCTTTGTACCTCGTATGGAAAGGAAGGCAGATTGAACCTAATGATAAGGTCCTTTTTTCTGTGCTCTCCGTTTAAATTTGAGACAGTGTGTCTAATAGTATTATTATTACATATTATAATACTAGCAGTCCCCCGCGACTTGGCCTGCTTCAACTATACGAAAATTAGTTTATTATTTTACTTATCTATATGATTAAGTTGGGCTATTATATTTCTCATCACATATTAAAGCCCTTCAATTTTTATATATCAATGGAAAATGCCTGACATATTGAACATAATCGTATTTCATTAGTTCTCATAAGTAAGCTGGGTAGATGAACGTACGAACAGACGAATGGATGAACAAACGGACAGATATTTTTTAAAATAGGCACATGCAAGAAATCTACATTTTTGCATTTGCACTCACTTTGTATTGAAATTCTCTCTTCTTGCGAAGTTTAATAATTGTAGTTCTATGGAAAATATCCTATAGCTGTGAATTACAAGAAAACAGTTGACAAAGTTAAGTTTGTATATGCACTCACTTAGTACTTCCTGCTGTGGGAAGCGGGAAGCTGATAAGCTTCCCGCTTCCCACAGCAGGTAAGACAGAGGGTATTTTAGTTAGTTGTATTAAGACACTCAGTTCCCCACTTGTAATGAACATATGAGTATAGAAATATGAGTTTTTAATTTTTCTATGAAATATTTATAAATTTTCATTTTTCGTATCTTTTTTCTTTTTCTGTATTAATAAAAATAATAGTAAGAATACTTCGTCCCAAATTTCTTAACTGTAGGTCCACGGGAAGTACCCTATAGCCTTGATGATGCGTCAAATTTCATACTGAATGCATATAGTAATGTTGTATTTAATACTGAATGCATGCGATCTTTAGATAAGTCTTGATAAACGGTATTCTTTTGTGATACGGAATCCCAAAAAAAATATAAATACAAACTTTTTATTATACGAACGTATGCATCTTAAGCAAATATTTATACAAACCTATTTTGTCCAAAAATGAGAAATCGGGTGAACTTTCTTCATTAAACATAAACAAATGTTTCCCACATCTTAATAAATTTAAAAGCATCCCTATATATTTTCCAATATTTCCAAAATGAATATTTAATTAAATCAGAAGGGAAATGGGGACCGTTATCGGGTTTTCTAAAAATAAAATACACAATGCTTTGTTATAAACTCTCGTCTCACAGCGAACAATGTACAAAACAATCGATCAATTTACATCTTGTAGCGATATTTTTTATGTAGATATTCCCTGAACAAATAAGGTTTCATCTAAGCCTTTGTTAAGCTTTACCAAAGGTAAATAAAGGAGAGGATTTGTTTACTTTTAATTTTCTTTTATTACTATACTTTGGATTTTGTTTTCAGCATGACTACTTTCTGTAACCCACATATCAAGACAGACTAAGGGAACCTGGGAACCTAGTGTTAAGATATTTTTCTTCTGTCCCGTTTATTTTTTTCCGTTCCTCAGATTTCGCCGAATTGTTTTTTATAGATTAATTAAGATCAAAAGATAATTAAAAGTATTCTAATTAAAAGTATTCTAAACGATTAATTTAACCTTCTTCTTAATAAAGATAAACAAACTAACAGTATATGATGGTTGTAGGTTTAAATTATACAATTAAAACATTTTTGTTTGACCAAGAAGAAAATGAGAAAGTAATCTTTTCCTAGACTAAATAGTACTAGTTATATGAGAATAAATATATGAATTTATTCATATATCAATTAATTTTATTTATATGAAATTATTCTTACATTTCTCTTGTTCGAAATAGTCAATTTAATAATAGTTAGTTGCGAAACTAACGATACGCTTTGTCTTAATATAAGAGAGAGGAAATGAGAATAGTTAATTACCCAAAGCGGCAATCGAACCTACAACTTTCGCGCTTATATTCTTGCCAAAAAGTGTGCCCCACACCGCCACGGCGCGGCGGCCTCAACTTCATTCATACTAATGTTAAAAGTAACTTTGTCTATCTGTCTATCTGTGACGTAATCAAGGCTAAACCGCTGATCCAATTGCATATAGAGATACTTGAAGGAAATTAAGGAATGAAACAGGATATTATTTCTTATATATTTTTTATTTTTTAGGAACTTCGTTGTTAGGGTTCCGTACGTTTTAAGGAAAAAACTAACCCTTATAAGATCAATTTGTAGTCCGTCCATGTGTCTGTCTGTTTGTCTGTCAAGAACCTTGATATCAGAAAAGCTTGGAAATATCGAGTTGAAATTCATACCCTATACTCTGATCTACGGTTTCTTGATTTCCGGAAAAAAATGTATCACAACCAAAAATATGGCCGATTTATATCGCAAAAACACGTATTTCGACCGTTCTTTCGGTTAACCTAGAATTATGAAATTTGGCAGCATTAGCATGTATGTTCTATAAATAGTACTAGTTCAGGAAAAAATCTAAAAACTATACATTTATGGGTAAATCCTAAAAAATAAAAGGGGGGCAAAATTTGGTATTAAATCCGCTAGTTCAATTGAGTTGTTCAGATGAAAGGGCTAAGCTAAGTTTGAATTTCAGGAAAAGCTCAATATCTCCAATTTTTGTACGGAACCATCAGTGAGCGAGCCCAACTCGCGCTTGTTCGGTTTTTTTAAAAAAAGGTATTTGAAATGGGTTTACGAGGCGTGCGCTAACTCAACCTTATGACACATAAAAGTGTTCTACAAAAATATTATCATTTGAAAAACCTACAAAATTAAGTCTGCAACGGTATATATTTATCTCTGAAAATTAAGCCACAGTAATCATTTTAATATATTTTATTTAAATTTATCGGGTTAATGTTAATGTATTTTCTATAATTTGCTATTAATCTTTATCAAAATAGACTATTATAGTCATCTTTGGAGTTTCATCTAGATTTAAATTTTACGTTACTGTATATACATCATTATAATTATGCCGCACGTTGGAGGACTTGGTTACGGAATGACCGACCGGAACGAGCAGACGACGTTGACGGTTGTGTCAGTTTTCATATTTTCGTTGTACTATTGTTGTTAATATAATGTTTATGTGGTTATTTTCATATTAAAGTATACGATACAACGATGTTCGAGCGTATATTATTTTCAAATTTGAGCGTGAATTTACTTTAAAGTTACTTATTTCGAAAACGTACGTAAACGTACTTTAAAGTTACTTTAACGCCTGAACATCGTTATATCGTACTCGTATACTTTAAATGTCAAATTAACACGCTTTATGATATTAGTGTAGTTTAATAATGGCTATTATTAGACTGAGATCTCAAGGCCCCCCGACCTACGTCATTTTAGCAAAGCTGAAATTTTGAGGATTATAAGTAAAATATGTAATTAAGACGGCATGTGTACTCACTAACGCGAAAGGGGCTTTAGAGATCGATTCTATTGCGTCTGGGAGGATGATTGGCCCATCGGATTCGTTTGGCTGTTTATAAAGTGTCTTGGAATAATCCCGTCAACAATACATACTCGTATACGTAAAATTGAGGCTTGCTCGTATAACGTCGTTTGCCTCAATTTTAAACAACATTTAGTACGTCTGGTGTAAATAAAGGCCTACGTAAAAGATCTGGCAAAGATTTATATACATATTTATATTATTTTTAAAGACATATTTAAATTCGAGCGTTTCTACTTTAACCTAGGTGAGCGTGGATTTTATGTACCTTTAGTTGGCGCTACTTTCAACCTCCTGTTACTTGTATTCATTAGGCTTGTATAGCCACGTCACGTGTATCTTACGAGAACGCACTGATAGAGCATTCGCCCAAGGCGACGCGCACCAGTGTATCCTCGCTGGTATGTTGGGTGGTGACAAATGTGGCATTCAGGACCGCCACCCAACACGCCATGCCCAGAACGGCGGGAAAAAAATTGATATTGATATTGTTCGTATGATTGAGACCAAGCGAATGCGTAATAACAGAACCTATTTGCTATAGAATACAAGGCGACCATTCCAAGGCTGGTTTTGGTTTGCTTCAAGCTGGGGATAACAAGAGTGTTGTTTATGTGCGCTAGTATGTTGAGCAATAACCATTTTAAGGACGTCTTAAGTTATTAAAATCTGTGAAAGAAGTGATATTGCTGGGAAGTATGTTTAGTAAAGAGGAAAGGTACCGGTAAAAAGTTAACGGTGCTTTAGCTGCATTGATGAGAAAGTGAAACATCAGCACAGCACATTTTGTCGTACACAGTGCAGTGTTGGTACCTACGCTGTTATACTGCAGGGAAAGTACAAGCGAGAATGTTACGATAAAAATTAAGAAGAACATCCTGAGACAATTTGGTTACTTTTAACGAATGAGAGACGAAATAATGGCAAAAAAATAAGGAAATGGAGTAGCATTTGGGTAGTGTTTGGCACCCCATTCTCATTGGTTAGGGCTAGGGATACAACGTAAAGCTGAGAAATACATAAATATACGAGTATGAATATAATAGACATTTTGTCTAGATTAAAATTGTAGTTTACAGTACATCATTATAATAATTACTTTAGGAGAGATCATAGATTCCAAACGACTCAGCTTACGAGACGTGTGCGGGGGCGGCTTGGTCACGGAATGACCGACCACAACGGACATACGACGTTGACGATTGAGCCATATTTAATATATTTTCGATATATTACTGATGCTTAAGAGATTATTTGTATTTATTAGATTTGATTAGTTCAATTTTAAACTTTTTTTTATTCTGATTTTGGTTAACATTTACAATTGTTATAGATGTTACTATAATGTAACCCAAGGTACCAAAACTTTTATATTAATAGTCTTTATAAGTACACTACAGATATAAAAAGACAAATACTTTCGTGATTTCGTGGGCGAAGCCGCGTTCGGGATGCTAGTTTAGTAAAATAAACAGAGAATTTAGTCAGTCACATTAAATTTTAAAAATGGAACTGCTGCTATTGTTTCAAATTACATATTATGGCAATGCGATATCAAATTATTACGTTGATTAAATAATACTACATTAGTTCTCTAATTAATGTAGTATCATAGTCTATTTGACAATGCGTTCTTCAAAATATTTTGCGAGGCACTGCGTGTTGAGTGCCGGGAATCAATCCCGCGCTTTATCTACCAGAGCATAAGTGTTAATAATTTAAGCGTTTCCCCAAGTGGAAATCGAACTTATAACCATCGCTCTTAAATTCAGATACTATCCCAAATATGATACGTATCTAACATACTGAACAGAGTATAACGCAACGCTGCATTTTGCCTCAATATATAATATTAAGTATTCCTTTTCCTGGACTGGGAATCAAACCCAAAACCTATTGCGTTTATATTAATTTGAAAGTATTATTCAGGTACTTAACCTGTGCTATATGTATAATTACGAATTTGCTTTCAATTTTTTTTAAATCCAGCCACAATAAAGTAAAGTCTGCAAAAGAAGGAGAGCTGTTTGGTGGTTATGTTTTTGGGTGTGCTGAATCCAAAAATGAATGAATTTAGTTTTTTAATAGAACGTCATTTTTTCTGTCAATGTAAGGTATCTATGTTAACTCTACGATTGCAATGTCAAAATTATAATAAAAAGCACTAGGTGGTGAGGTATACTCAGATAGTTATTGTGTGATTTTAATACACTGTTATTTACATCTATTTTGAAGTAACTTAAGGTTCAAATAATAAAATTAAATGATTATTAATATTTATTTAATCAAATTTACAAAATTAAGCATTTGAACTTACATTCATTATTTAAGGGACTAGTTTATCAATCTACAAATTCTCCTCTTTCGTTAGGAATTCAACATTCATATACATGTGTATTTCGATAACCTTCATACGTTTTTTCTTCTGCTTTTTTTTCTTTTTGCGACATTAAAAAAAATGAAAAACTTGAAATATCACGTTATGCCACGCCCGCGCCACCGTGGCACGAGTGCTTCGGAAACAACTCGTAGTGTTAATGATGTTTATGACGGTAGTGTCGCAAAATAAAAACATAGTGCGTTTTTGGTTCCAACAAGTGTTAAGTTAATAATGGAGGTTATTGTGGAATAGGATCCATCGTAAGCCACATCCAAGTCAACTGAGGGCTGCTGTTATTGATAAAACTGTTTTAATTCACTTGAAGCAAATAAGGAAGATTAAAAAGCTTGAAAGAAATCTGACGAATTGAGTGAAGCAAGCCGACAAACGCGCGTCGTTTGCTGTGTTACATTACGAAACCGACGCAATAATGAAGAGTATTTAAATCGAATAATTACCTGTTATAAAAAGTGGATTCTCTACGATAATCGGAAGTGCTCATCGTAATAGCTGGATTCTGGCAAGCCTGTCAAAACCTGCCCCAGGCGAAAATTTACCCAAAAAAAGTTACGTGTAAGCGTTTGGTAGGCTAATGCTGGTGTAGTTTATTATAATTTTCTTAAATGTGGCCAGACAAATAAGGCAGACGTCTATTGTAGCCAATTGCAAACCATGATGAAAAAGATCGCACAACATACGGCTTCCAAATTAGAAGAGATTGAGTTGGAATGTCTGAGACATCCACCGTACTCCCTAGACTTTGCTCCAACAGATTACCATTACGTAACCATAACAATGGTTCATACTTTGATAATATATTATATTAAAAAATATTTGATGTTTTGTTCCTCCTATACCAAACGCCAGTTTTATATGTAAGGAACTAATATTTAGACTCTTTGTTATTGCCTAAAAAAATCTTAATAAAAATCACAAAAAAAAAAAATTACCTCTTTCAAAGCAATATACCCCCCAACTCTTTAATAATCTGTCATGGTTGTGTTGAATTGTGGATCTGCCTGGACCCGCCATCAGGATAAGGCACCTAAAATCCTAAATCTGTTCCAACGAAAACACCTGCCTTCAACTTTGTCCTTCTTTATTAAGAAAGTAATTATAGTTATGACCTGAATACCAACTTATTTATGTATAAAAAAAAATTTTTATAATAAAATGTTACGTTTTGCAAAATTATCAATTAATCCACGCTTTACTAGCGCTTTAAAAAGGGACGTTGAGTTCCACCACTGGACACACGGTGTCTTCCATATGAGCGAAAAGTACATTCTACCACCCTAACCTGCTGTGCAAGAATAAAGAGTGAGTAACATTTAAAAAAAAAGCCCTTGAATTAGAATAAAATACATATAAAAATAAACCATCAATGTACTCTTACTATTGATTTTCAATCTATCTGTCTACTGAATTCATTACGTTACTAGTATGCTTCAAATGAAATGCGTACATATTTATGTTATTTCATAAAATAAATTTAAGTACTGAATTGAACATAAGCATTTAAGCACAAAAGTTATTTCTATTTGACCTAAGTAAATACTTTAATATCAAAAAAATCTAATTTATTTAAGTAAAATTTGCTCTTTTTAGGGTTATCGTACCTCAAAAACAAAAAAAGTCGCCTCTATAAGATCACTTGGTTATTCGTCTTTCTGTCTGTCTGTCTGACGGAGATTCAATCGAATGGAGAATCAAATCAAATATCATAGATATATACATTACTTTAAAATGGTACGAGCAGTTATACAGCGGTTTTGATGCATTCTCCATTAAATTAAATCCAATTGGGACTTCCTGTGGATCTACAATTATAAACTTTGACAAGAGGTGGTACTTATATAAAAACACAGGAAAAAATTAAAAATGAAAATTTATAGCTATATCATAGAAAAAAATCACTACAGTAGTACAAAATGAGTGCAAATACCCGAAAATGTAAATTTTTATAAGTCACGTTTCCGTTTACGTACATTTCTGAAATTGGTACACAACCCGTGGGCGAGACTGACTTGCACAGCTGAATAAGTGGTATTAAACATTTATAAAGCAAGAGTGGTAAGAGAGATTTTCATATTTTTACAATAAATACAGTAATAACTTTTTGTATGATTTATAACAATAAATTTATTCAACTGGCAACTTTTTTTTAATTAACTATCTTCGCGCTATATACAATAACATTTAAAATATATTTTTTATTTTTTTCCGACAAATACATAGCATATCAAATTAAAATACATTAACCACGCTTCTTAGGTACAGCAGCGAAGTAGAGGGCTGTGGGCCTCGTTGTGAGTTCATTACATGATTAAATAATGCATGCCGCGCCGTGACGAGGCGTGACTTGACAATAATCTTGTTTCTGCGCGTCATATAACCTTTTCATAATTATTTAAGTACCCTACATCCACAACGAAAGTTGTGTGTTGTGAAACGTTCCTTTAAAATTTATGGTTGTTTAATTATACTTGCTGTAACTACTATGAGCTATATACGAGTATATATATACGTAATATTATGAATCTGAAGAGTTTGTATGGTTGGATGCGCTAATCTCAAGAACTATAATAATAATAATATGCTCGAAAGGATGGAAGTGCTCAATCTGCGTAATAGCGTGGAAACATATCTCTACATCCATAACTAACCACGCTGATGTTGCGCCCGTGGTATATAGCTGTCTTGTAGGGTTCGTCTAGTGGGAGAAGTGTCAAAGTCCGTCAACTACTCGATTTGACACGATAAGGCGGACGTTCATGAATCTTACCCAACAGCCCCGTATTCAATCCAGCCAAACTCCAATCCATAGTTTTTGATTTACCTGTGGCTACTCATTGATTTATCCTGGCTGATGATTCACAATATTTTTTTTATCAGCTGTGAGTGATCGCTATGTATTGAAACTACATATGTACATATGTCCCCACGCAAGCTTTCCAAAGGAGCAGGTTCTTTTGAACCTAAATAGTCTAAAATAGGAATATAGTAATAACAATTGTTTATTGTATAAAATGAACACAAGTATTGGTTCGAATTAATAAAATATATTATATGTTAACGCATTAATCCTGCAGACAAATTACTTTTGGCACTTAGAATGTGTCCTATTTCACAGATATCGCATATTTCTATTTGTTACTGAGACTTAGCCACAGGTATAAGCTACCAGAATTAAATAAGTAGAGTGAAATACTCTTACCTATATTATAAGTATTAGTAATGGTATAGGTATGTATAAGGCTATGTCAGATACAACATTGATCTTAATATTTAAAACAGTGCAATAGGCGGTCTATACTTTAAAAGAGCGAATGATGATAGATGAAATGTCTGAGAGAATTGAATTTCGATATAGAGAGAAATAATATAATATAATGGATATCTATATAGTTCATTTTTTATATTGTATTAAGAACACATTGGGAGGCCGTCGTGACGCAGGGACATAGGCGTGCTACTGTAAACGCCACAGTTGATGGTTAGATTCCCATTCTGGGTAAAGAAATATTTAATATTTTTTAATTTATTCGCTCTAGTATCCAGGCAAACCACGGCTTTGAGTTTCGCCATTCAACACGCAATGTCTCAAGAGTTCGGTGCAGAGATGAGATTGGTGAAAGTGTCTAAATATAGGAGCTGAGTGTCTGAGTGGCGAACGGAGTGTCTTAACACTGGGTTCCCTCCGCTTACCCTGCTGTGTGCGGGATACAGCGTGAAGCTGGTAAGCCAAAGATAAGAAAAAAACTCAATTCATTGGCTCAGTAAGATAAACATGATGGAACTTAACTCCATGTTTATCACCCACAGCAAAGGCGTTTTGTTAACATTTTTCTATCATATACTTTGTTCATACATATTACTATTTGACCACTCGGCCGTACTGTATAGTGAATATATAATATATTGTATAATACATTTCCTTCAGTATCTATTGCGACGTATACAAATATTAATACACGAACAACCCTCTTACCATTCGCCATTGAAGGTGTACTGTAGAACTCCTATATATTGCTATTGACTTTCGTTAAGTATTTCAATAGACGTTCCATAACTATATTATATTTGCGAACAGTCTAGTGGACTTTACAATTTGTGAAATACGAATACCTACTTAACATTTTATGGAATAATAGAAATATAAGGTTTCAAAGAATATTATTTCGATGTCGAGGCCAGTCGTGATGCAGAGGCATAAATGTGTGATTGTATATGCGACCGGTTGTGGGATCGATTCTCAGGAAATGAAATATTTATTTAAATGTATATTTTCATTTCTTCGTTCTGAGCTCTAAATTAGCGGAAAGTGAGGTACATTGTGTTTAACACTAGTTTACTACCCAGCAGGATAGGTAGAGGGAACCTAGTGTTAAGCAAACATACCTGGCGGGAATCAGCGTGAAGCTGATTTAATTTTTTTTAGTAATTTTTTTATCAGCGGCATCGCTTGTATGGTCATCTTAAAAACATACAAAATTGTAAATTACATATTCTAAATACCCGAGATAACTCTGACAGCAAGTACATTGGAATACGTAGAAACTACTAAAGTGATCTTATAAGCCTCTCCAGACAAATTGGGTAGACCAATACTTACTAATACTAATATATTAATATTTTTTCAATTCGCAAAAAGTAGTTCCCGAGATTACGCATTCAACTAAACAAACCCATCAGCTTTATAATATTAGCAACAATATTTCTTTGTCTAATTCATTTAAATGTGAGAATAATTGCAAACAAAGTAATATCAACGGGGCGATTTATTTGAATTCACCGAATATGCAGTTTATGGCGGCATATGATTAATATTTAATTATGTTAGTAACCGATAATGTGATTTTTGAGAAAAATTCGGCATGACATCGGTTAAATCGTATGCCCAGCTTGCTCATTAATATTATAATTTTAAGATTTCTTATCTATATACATTTAATAAAATTGTAAGTGATTGCTGTCTGTACATCGAAGATATACAGGAAAATCTATTATTGGGGCATTTATCAATGTAATAGAACCCAAAATAATGATTTTAAATTTGTTTAGTCTGTTTGCTTGTGCATTTGTGCATGCTAATCCCAGAAACGTTTTGAGCGATTTAAATGCAGCTTCCAGTATTGTATTCTGGTAAGCTTTCACATTTAGAGTTGTTCGCTGTATCTCGTACACAGCAGGGTAGGCAGAGAGAAACTACTGTCAAGAAACTCCGTTCCTCACTTTCCACCGAATTCTGAAGGCATTGCGTGATGAGTGGTAGAACTCAACGCCTCGCTTTGCCTCGGCCTGGTGCCGAGAAATGGATGAATGAATATAAATTTAAGTAAATATTTCATCTCCTCGAGTGGGGATCGATCTCACAACCAGTCGGTTTTACAGTCACACTTTGTGCCCCTGCGCCACGACTGGCCTCAAATTAATGTATATGTATAGTCTATAAAATGATAATGTTATTGAAATACATAATTAAGCCAGTTTAGTAAATAAATAATTGTGTTGTTCAAGTAGTCGCCCACTTGAAGGCGCTCAGACGTGAGCAGATCGCTAGTGTTAATATAGTCCTAAGTGATGTAACATTCAGTATTAGTACCTAAATCGGCTAAGTTGTTTTTATTTAGCTTTTATTGTAGAACATTCGTCAATTTTAAATATTTATTTAATGTACTACTATGTAAACAGATGTAAAGATTAAATAACTAACTTTATTTCGTATATCCTTATCCAGATAAGGATTAATATAAAGGTGTGGATAATATGGTTCGATAACGATCGACATTTCTATCTAATCTTAAACTGTACAAAAGTCGTTGTATTCCCAAAACTACAATAGTGGGACATATCGTCCGATCGACATATATCACAAAGCTTTTGTCGATTTGGATGTGGTTTTTGATTTTTTAGAACATTTTTTGTCCTATCTTCAACAGTTTCTGCAGCGCATGCGATGAAAGACATTTTATGCTGACATTTGTTTTTACCATTTTGGTTACAATATTGAAGTTTTAGTAGAGAGCCTTAATTTTTCTAGTAATAAATATAGCATATATCACTCAGTAAAAATGTAGCATTCTAATGTTGAAAGAATTTTTAAAATTGGTTCTATAGGTTTTACCTTTATTCAATACAAATAAATACACAAAAAACAAATCTTTCTTCTTTGTAATAATAGTATAGATTTAACTTATGTTTCGAGGCCTGGTATAGCAAGGCTTGCTTGTGTAAAAGTTCTGAATGTAGTTTTTGATTGACAACAACACAAAATTTCTATCTATACACATCCTTATTTACAGATGCATCAAAGCTTGCAAAGGAAAGATGTGTTGGTCCAGCTTGTTGGATACCAAAATTCAAAATAATATTACATTTTAAATGTCCTCGCGAATCATCTGTGTTTAATGAAGAGGCTGTTGCTTTGTTACACAGACAGTAGTCACAGACTCCCATGACTATAGACACATCGTAAAGGTGATTATAATAGACTACGGTACTTAAGTATATCAGATACATTGTATTGTACGAAGGCGCTAATTTCTTAATTATCCTTTTTAGCCTGTGATTAATGATTTTACTAATTTTAGGATCACTTGTGGAAACGGCATTGACAGAAAGCAGTCGAGTTTGGGATCACATAAATTCAGCTAACTCGGTGCTTTGTACCATCAGCACTTAATAAACTTATTATATATACTTTTTACAAGGTATATTGCTCAATGAGTCGTACAATAGAATTACTGGCGGGTGACACATTTACCTTACATCGAATTATTAGAATGCCACCCGATGGGAGCTTCCTGTTCCATTGCATTGGATATTCTTTGTTTGAGCCTAATGATATACAACAAACCAATAAGTTGCGTGATACTAGAGTATATATGTCGTAACTAGGAATATTTAAGTATCTGCACTAGCGTTCCAAATGGTAATTCATGCTGTTCTAATGAAGAGTATCGCAGAAGCAAGCTTTGCTTAACAACTTATAGGGCTATTTTTGAATTAAAGGCTGCAGTAGACTTGCGTAATATTAAGACCGAAGTATACCATCAGGGAAGAGAGATATCCTATAAAGCGGTTGGTCTTTACAGGAAATCTCTCTTTGAGCCACTACGACGTTTGTATTCCAGTGAATATAATATATAATCAACGTTATGCAGACAAACACTCCAAAGTGTATCGGGGAATCGTAAAAGGTTATACAAATAAAAACTCTGAAGTCAATAAGGCTGCGGTAAAACGTTATAGGGATAAAAACTCAGACTCGCATAACGCCGAGATAAAACATTATACGAATAAAAATCCAGTTGTCGATAAAAGTTTGACGAAGTTGACACAAAGAAAAAACAAACTGACGGATAAAATTAGAAAGCACAAAGCCAGAGCGTCGCAAAAATATACTATATAATTACTGGAAAGTTTTAGATGACGTTCATTTCAGAGTTTAGATAATTTATTAAGCAAAAATGACCAAAATTTAGACTATAGCATCGACTAACTTGACCAAAATGAGTTACAAAATCAGTCTGCCTTTCTCAAACAGGTAACCGAAGATAATGAAAATATTAAAGAACAGTATTCAATAAAACCGCTACATGAAAAGAAACCAAATAGTTCAGCTTGCGCTTTATACCAAAATTTAAAATGAATGCTGTACCAATCGACAGTCGCAATTTCTTATTGTCGAAATTAACCTGTAAAGCATATAGATACTTTATGCTTTCCAGATTTATTTAATAAGGGCAAATGTGGTAAGTTTTATGATCGCGAAAAAAATCACTAGTCAATCGTCACCTCAAAAGACAAATGAAGATGTAGACTAAACCAGCAATACTTATTTTACTTGTTGAATGACGCGAATATAAGGCTAATAAACACAGGTATATTTTGTAAATTAAACGTAAATACGTAATTTATCAAAACCAAAAATTAACAGCAACAGCATTTTCGAAGAAGTTTTGATGGCAATAGATTACAAAATACGAAGCAATTCTGGAAAAAACCGAGAAGAGATGTTATGTAGGACTCGTAATTATGGACTGACTACTTGGTTTTTAATAATCAGTCCCTCTGAATGAAGATGGACAGACCTCGCTCATTATATTGTTCCAGATGGATCGCAGTCCATTGGCATAAAATTTAAATCAATATTGGTTTTTTTTACCAAAAGCTGCTACTGTTTACGAAAGAAAAAAACAAAATAAAGCTTTACAATGGTTTGCAAATTTGGATTTCCACGACTAGTAACCGAATCTCTAACGATAAATATTATAACCGTATTAATAGCGGTAAGGAAAACTTTAAAAACTATTATACTAAATTACTATATTACAAAATATACAACCATAAGCAAAAAGGCACTCGGTAGACACTTTTGAAAACATAAATTTTACCAAATTTCCCGCAAGTAGGCTTTTTAACGTAGGTCTCCGAGCGCTCTACTTATAATAAAGAATGTGGTGTACTAGAAGCAAGCGATACACTGTTGGTGATTTCTCTTTATGATACCAATACACATAACACAATCCGATGGCTCGATGTTAACATATATCGCTGCCAAAGAGAAAAAAATAAAAAAAGGAAAGTCGAACTATAACCAAATTCTTGATTATCCTCAACGTCCTCAAGCCTTAGAGTGTATAATTTCGCCCGATGGTTTGACGTAGTTACAGCCCTACCCTCTTCTGCAACAGCGGCCCAGGTATATAAATTATCATCAAGTAAATATTTAAGGACGACAGAGACCTTATTTTATATATCACTATACTTATGACGTAAACAAATACCAATAGAAATACAATTTTTCTTTTTATTAATGTTTTATTAATCGAGAGATTTAGCAGTACTGCAGTCTGGATAAAATAGTTACACTGAAGTCTTAAAATTTATGAAAGATCATATTAAGGACGGATTTGATTACGAGAAATGCTGATAGAAAGAATTCTTAAATAACAGAATCGAATCAATAAGTTATTTGCAGTAGCTGCATCCACTGCTAATATTAATATTAAAAACGGTAATCACTTTTAATGTAAACAGCATAATAATACATTGCCTCTTAAAGCTACCAGGAGAGTAAGGAAATTGTCCCAAGTACACTTTCCTATCCGACCAAATACTGAAAGTTTTAAGATGTGACTTAAGAGATAAAAAAATAATAACATTAAATAATTGATGAAATGTCTATGATTTCCAATACAACATTAATGTACATCCATCTTCGTTTAACAGAAATATATGATACTGGTGACGTTGACGACGGATGGTTCGGCAAGATTAATATACTCCCAACTGCTTAAAGTGAGACAACTGGAGAAGTTCCAAATTTATAGAAATAACTATTTTAACCGACTTCCGTAAGGAGAAGGTTATCAGTTCGACTGTATTTTTTATGTATTTTTATGTTTGTTCCGATTTTGATGATTCTTTTTTAATTTAAGAGCTGGTGCTTTCCGTGTGGTCCCATTTTAATTTGGTTCATTTCTGACACTGCGTAATAAAATCATATAAGCCTTAAATTTGCATTAAGTATGTGCGCGACAAATGGACGAGTAACTCAGTATCACGATTTCGATGATTCTTTTTTATTGAAAAGGAGTATAATATACTTCAAGGGTAGTTGTATGAGAGTTTTGTTGGGTTCTGAATATGGAATCCAGTGAAAGTCGGTATTTTTAATAGTGATTGTGTTGTGAGGAATTAACTGTTACATAATGAGACAAAAAAAAACGACCAACTTCACCGAAAATCGTTTAAGAATGAGTATAGTTTCAATTGAATTTTATCTAATCGCGTCATCAAAAAAACCTCTAAAAACTACCGACTTAAGAAATTATATCTTATTTTAGACTGCCGTTCATATGAAAATTAGCAGTCAGATTTAGATATCAAAATATTGTCCTTAGTTGTAAGAAAAAAAGATATTTAAAGTTGTTATAAAATATTTTATGAGGCTAGAAATAAATTTCAAAACTAACTACGGAATTTGGCACCCATTTGGATTGTACTTCTTTTGTCCTTGAAGGCAACAACCCAGGCATTTTACATTTATGGTTTTCAGGTTATAATAACTCCCTTTATTATGCTGAATTTGCCAACAGATTGGTACATTCATTAATGAACGCTACGTGGCTGTTTGATAGGACGTCATCGGCGGCAAAGGCGCCCCCCGCAGGACTAGCCTAGGCTTGCGGCCGTAAAGTGAATTATTTTAATTTTACATTTTCTCAAAAAGTATACGTCCAAATTATGTGTGTAACTGAAGATTATCTTCATAAAATTTTCTTGATAATAAAATAACTGTGGCTCGTAACTTTTCAATTTTCAATTATTTTTTATTATATTGTAGTTTTATTTATGTCTTACTGTCACTCATTTATAACAGATAGATATATGGTGTCGCGGACTTTTTTTAGATTCAATAAAATCGATTATTTTTGTCATACAATGTACTGACGTATAATTAACAATGTGTGCAGCGCACGCGCTTAAATCAATTTTAAAACAATTCGGAGGCGTTCCTTATTATTGTTATTCCGTTATTTGTGGCTAACTACGACTTATACCGTAATATTATATAGCCTAAAGCACTTCTGAAGAGTGTAGCTTTCATACAAAACAAAAATAGACCAGTAGACCAGTAGATCGGGAGATCTTAGCGTTGAAACAAACAAACAAACACAGAAAAAAAAGAAATAAACAAACAAACAAACTCTTCCACTTTATTATATTGTTATAAATATACTTTAACTATTCTCCCGATCAAAGTAGTTTTTAGGTCAGTCGTGGCGCAGAGACACAGGCGTGTGACTGCAAACGCGACAGGTTGTGGGTTTGATTTTTCTCGATTCGCGACAGGTTGTGGGTTTGATTTCTCTCGACTCGAGGAGATGCAATAATCAATATTTTCATTTGTTCGCACTGGTGTTGAGGCAAAGCGCGGCGTTGAGTTTCGCACTCAACAAGCAATTCCTCTAGGCTCCCTTTGCCTACCCTTGCATCATGCGGGATATAGTCAATCTGAAAAAAATATATATTTTTTGGTACTGTAGTTACAAACATTCTTCTTTCTATGAAGTTAGTTGTTATTAGCAGTATTTTACTATTGCGGACATTTTTATTACGTTATTACTTCAATTCTGAAAACCGCTAAATGCTAGTACAACCTCAGACGGAAATAAAAAATGTTCATAATAGAAAAAAATATCAGTTGCAATTCGAAAATAAAATTTGTATGAATGTTTATGTAGTTGCTAATACTTTTTGTTCATCGATAAATAATAATTTGACTAAATATTTTATAATAAAACAGGTAGGTTATTAAGGATACCTTATAGTACACAATAAAAAATCTTGAAAACGACTGATATCTACCGATATCTCTTCTAAAACACTCCGTTTCCCACTTACTTCTAGAGGATTTTTTATAGTTTTGATATACATGTAATATCAGTGATTGTTACATTTAATTAGGTACCGCACTGTTTTATATGACAGTGCATAAATATTTGAGGCCAGTTGTGGCGCAGAGGCACAAAGTGTGTGACTGTAGACGCGACTGGTTGTGAGTTCGATCTCCACTCGAGAAAATAAAATATTAATTTATATTTATAGTTTCATGTGATTTCCTCAGACTTATGTGATTTCCTCATTAATAACATTGTCAAAAATGGATCAAATAAAAATGAGACCACACAAGAAGCACCAGTTTTTGAATTAAAAAAAATCGTCATAATCGGTTAGCCCAGTCAAAAGATCTAAGGTAACAAACATAAAGTTAAGTCACTCCGTATAGGCGTACATGTACATTACTAGTAAATGACTCCTATGCAAAATGTTCATCCCCTATTTATATATAATCTTCCGCCTCTATTTAATAACAAAATGAAGCCCATGCCAGCGCTATATCTAAATGTCACAAAAATCGGCTTAGGTGCGAAACCGAAACAGACATACAAAGTTACTTTCACATTTATAATATTTGTACGGATATATAAGAGGTTTATTCCACATCTCATTCTACGCACTACTACGTACTACCAACATTTCGCAGGAGTTTATGGTCTAGCTAATTAGAGGTGAAAGCGCAATCGCGCCCCGACACGCCCTGGTGGAATATATTCCATGTTATATGATTATTACGGGAATACATTAAATAGTGAGTGCGGTAGGATGTACGAGTACTTTTTACATTTTTATTTTCATTTCATATAAACGAAATTAGTCTATTTTAGAAAATAACATGATCATTATATCTCATATATATATATATGTAAGATGTATTTTAAATTATAATTTAAATGTACTTTCAATAATAATCCTTATGATATAAAAAAGGCCACTCAATACTAAATATCCCTAAAATTGGGCTGGAAGTGGTTGATACAACATGAAGCTAAAAAAATATATTAAACAGTTAGTTAATTACTTAATAACCGATCATCGTGGGGATCCTTGGAAGTGGTGTATGTCCAGCAGTGGGCTTGATATGGTTGTTGAGATAATGATTTTGAATTACACAATTACATTGCTATATGCAAATGACATTGTGACTTCAATGAAAAAACATGAATGTGGCTGTGAATGTGAATACGTTTATGTAACTGGTTATATTTTTTAAATTACATATTTTTATCTATATATTTAGGAAAAAAGCAAAGGAAAACAAGAATTATAGGTACAATATAACTTTATTAATCGATAAAACATCGATAAGGTCTGTGATACAAAAAGTGCGACACAAATGAAAATATCTACATCGAGATTTCTGGTTAAGGTTAAATCATTACATATATTATACCTAAGTTGTTGGAAAAGTTTCAATCTAAGACAATTTGAATTCCCTGAGCATGAAAACATCAACATTTGACTAGCATACCTGGTGCAGTAAGATCAGATCGTAATCGGGTATCATTTTAGCGATGCTGTTAGAATATTCTAACAACGAACGTAACGTAAAGAGTTTAGTACGAATTTGAAGATGCCATAGGCCTTTATGTTTACAAGACATACATATATCAGCATCTTTTGCTGATGATGACATCGCTTCTGATGATGTAGTTGCAATTTGTATGTTATTAGCGCTTTTAAAATATGATCTCAGATCAAAGCCGGGCAAATTTACTGGCATGGAATTTTCTTTGTAATTTTCGACGATTGCCAAATACTCAGATCGGTTGATGACTGTATCAAAACTTTTTTACTCTGATGACTAGAATCAATTTCTGGTACTCATCTCGTATCTCTCTAACTGTAGGAGACGCCCGTGATAAAACTTGAATTTCTCGGGTGTTGGTCACATAAAGGCCATCTAACGATGTGATGTGACTTAAGTTCCATACATCACATTTACGTCCTAATAGATCGTTGATGAACGTCGTATTGAAACGTACACTAGCTGCTGCCCAATGTTACTTCACAATTGATGATCGAACACAATTTATGCCTATTCAGTTTGTGGTCGATGTTAAAGCAAATTTCATCATCTACTTGTATATTTTCAACTGCCCCAGCTGCAGATGTAACAGCAAAGTCGTTGATCAGCTCGGCCGCATTCATTCTTTTACGTTCCCGGCACTGTTACACTCGGTCAGATGGTGTTTTATTGCCTGATTCTTCTTCAGAAGCGCTTTCCAACTGTATTCGATATTTGGTTTTGGCTTTTTGACGAGTATAGGCCGACATTATATAATTTTCATAATATTGTTTAACTAAAAGACCTTATTTCATTTACTGTTACTATTTTAAAGTATTCTTTTAAAATACTATTGACAGATTTTAACGATAGCTGTTGATTAAAAATTAAACTAAGATCGGAGTTTTCCCGAGTCAAAAGTTATACCAATTGCAAATCTCGATACGCAGCAAAATAACCTCAAAATCCCCTCCACCGCACGCGATGCGCCACTTTTCTCCTTTATAGTAATAAATTCTTTGATTCTTTAGCACGTCAAAAAATTGACGTGTCCTTAATTCAAAGTGATGAGTGGCGGAATCTATCGTTACGCTTAATTTCACCGAACCGAGGAAACCAAAATAGACTAAGTTTAATAAGCCTCCAGTTTTTTATCGAACTTGCTCCTTTTTCTTAAATAGCGTCAACTCATATCACATTCAAGCAAATGACAAAAAAAAATGAATTAAAATAGACACACTTAAAAAAACATACAGTTTTCTTTTAAATTTTACATTATACCTTTAGCTCCGTTTTATTTGCGATATCCAGGACAGTCGCTAAACACACCGTCCAAGTGCAAAAAGCTCAAACTGCAGTTTTGAAACTACTCAACTTGAATTACTCTTAACTGTGCTCTAACTAAAATTGAAAAATAAAAGAATTTTCAATGCAATGTAATTTTATGATTTTCTTTTTCACATCTAGTTGGGTAGGCAGAAGGAACCTAGTGCTAAGTTTTATTTATCGAAGTTAAGAAGTTCCTCATCTGATGATATTTAAAATATACATATATGTATAAGCCAAATGGAAATCTATATCTATACTAATAGTATCAAGTGAAAGAATTTGTTGGATAGATCGCGTTAATTTCAGAAACAAAAAATTCGAAGTGAAAAGAAATGTTTGTGTTTGATAGTTCATTTATCGAGAAAGGCTATAGGGTATTTTCGAATCCGAACCCGCTATACTTGCGGTCGGTGTCGAGCACTAAGTATATATACTAAGGTACTAGGTACGAAGAGTGTGTCCTGTATTATACACAACTATTAATTATTTCCATTTTACTACGAGGCCGGACCTGCTGGTGAGAATAACTATGATAAAATTTGCTAGGTTATGTATTTAGAAAAAATAAAACAATAAAATAATGCTAATAAATCATGTACCATACATATGTTAAAAGCTCGTCATTTTGAATTCAGAAATTCAGCTCAGTCAAAGCAAAACAAGTAATGGTGAGTTGAAGTGGACATTTCACTCATGTTATCTACAAACTACGAGTTAGTAAACTAAGTATATTATTTTTATTTTATTCCTATTGAAATTATATAAAAGATAGAAGATCTAAACTTAGAAGTGACCACCGTGGTTGTGGAAATAAATAATTTCTGAGAGAAAAGTAATATTTTAGTATAATTAAACCAAATACAGTGTTGTGTATAAAAATAATTAAGGAAGATAAAATGGTTTCACTTTTTCTATTACTCAATTTTTTCCTTAGCGTCACACTATGTCCTAGTGATAAAACATTCTTTTTTTAAAAAAACCATATTTTCTTTAGTTTTTAAGCCTCTGTTGTTAACATATTAAGCACGATTTTTTTAAAATTTTCATTTACAGTATTGTCTTTTCTATCTATATATTACATAGATATATACACACCTCAATTAAATTATACAGTTATTAACATTGCAAATAGCAATACATACCCAAAACAGTTGTAAAATATTTATATCGTTACAAACGGTTATTACAGAAATTGTATCATAAAATACGTTCAATATTCACTTGAGCCTCTGCTGCAAATGAAAATCGAATTTTCAAATTTCAGCCTGCAACCGCTACCATTGTGCCCGCACTTTGAATGGTAAACTGTATGTGGGGCGAGCGATCGTGGAACGGTTAACGCACTAATGCGTTGGAATGCAAACTGTTATATTGCTGAGCTTCGTTTAAATTGAGACTGTGTGTTTTGAAATCTCCTTGATAACTAGATATGTTATATACGTAGTTGTGTAACTACATATGTGGTATTTAGATGTGATAGGCAGCACTCAACGCCGCGCAATGTGCAGCCGAGTGGGACTGGGTGTCGACTTTACAGTCAGACGCGACTGTGCTGCATGCTACGATTGGCCACTCTTAATACATGGGAAATGTTTGTAGAAAAAAAGTACACACATTTTTATGATTTTTTTTATACATTTTGTAATAAACATCTCGATATTTTCAAGCTGTATCCCGCACATAGTAGGGTTGACAGAGGGAATCTAGTGTTAAGACGCTCCGCTTTAATTTCCCCACCCGTTAATTAAATTTGATTTTAACTATCTGGATTGTTTTCGTCTCACTAGTCTGATAGACTCTTATTTCTCAATTCACACAGAATATTGAACAATACTTGATATTTTTTTTAATTGCAATTCTCAATTTACATTGAAGTCTACCATATTCTTCGACTGTGTACGGACTCGATAGGCAATTTCATAGAATAATCATTATACGCACTTACAAGGGAAGAACAGGCAGCCAGGTGAAATTGCCAACATACCCTTAAGCATACAAAGATATGCCTGAACGCGCCTTCGACATCAAATTCCAATAGAATTTACAAAGCAGAAAATCTAAAATACAGAATGTATTTTAATTCTAATACCATTTCAAAATAATACCCACCGACCCCGTTTCTAAAGCATTATGCAAAAAGCGAACACGGGTACGAAAAAAGGGGAAATATTTAAATTTCTATGGTGTCATGCACAAAAATTTGGTTATCAAATGGCTGACGGCCCGAGGGTTCATTAGGGAAACTTGTTATAACGTTTCTTTCCAATGTTATTTTCAAAGTAATTATATTTTGTATAGCGTTTGATAGAGACTCGTTGAATTTTCTGATGTCGGCAACGCTTATTTATTTAATATGTGACGTTGTTTTCGATAGCGGAAAAAAGGGGAGAATACAATAAGTCTAAATTGCTATTCCTTATAATAAAACTTGAATAATGGATACTTCTATTAATTTTATAGAATATTTTTTTTGTTTTTCTCCGTGGTGCTATTATGGATCTAATCCGTAATCGGGGTAAATAGTTATATTTAAAATATTTTTTTGTCGCGTTGTAAGATGAAACTCGTCGGTTTGAGTAGCGTATTTAAAAAAATGGGAACGAAGTGTCATAACACTAGGTTCCTTCTACCAGCCCTGCTATAAATAGAAAAAGTTAAAAAAAATTCAAACCTTGTTATTTTTTCTTTCAATAGTTCTTACAATAATTCCAAACAGACATCCGTTTTGCATTTTTCTCATAAAATCTGCCTAAAAGTCTAAATTTTAACTATTTCATTTACAGATTATGCCACGTGATACTGTAAAACTAAATAAATAAAATCACTCATTGTAAGCATTTTACCAGTAAAATATTCAATTATGTTTGAACTCATCTTGCTAATTAAGGTGAACACTGAATCGATATTGTTTTTGTTATTGTCAGTTTGTTATGAACACGATTATTTCAGAATTTATTTCCGGTACGTTTACAAGAAGCATTTGTTTTGATGTTTATTAATTAATTCAATTCCATATTTTATCATTTACGCTTTGTTTTTCAGCTTCACGCTGTAACCCGCTTGATAAGAGGGCAGATAGGGGCCTAGTCGCGCTTAGTGCCTCTGCACCACGACTGGCCTCGAGTTATTTAAATTCTAATAACAAATATTTCCGTGAAATATTATTTACATATATACACACATAACTTCATTGCGGCTTCTCTCGTCAAGAGCGTGAGCTGGGGCTCGCGGGTAATCCAATATAGGTAGGGACTACGTACCACGCTTCGTACGTTTAGTCGCCTTAAGCTCTCTTTATCTCAATCAGCTAGTATAATCTCGGTTAAACATTTATAAATGAGGCCAGTCGGGGCGCAGGGCAACTAGCGTGTCTGTAAGCGCAGTAGGTTGTAGGCTCGATACCCACTCGATCAAATGACATAAAGCACGGCATTGAGTTCCGCTACTGAATGCCTACAGGATTGGACGGAAATGTTTATTAATGAGAGCGGAGTGTCTTAACTCTAGGTTCAGGTAGGTTCAGTAAGTCTCCTCTGAATATCCTACTATTCACCAGATACAAAAAAACAAACATACACATTGTATTTCTTAGGTTTTAGTGGAGTCTATTAATAGAATTATAATATTGAACTATACATTTGTATTTGGATGTAATTATAATTTTTTAATCATGGGTTCTAATAAGTTTTAAAAGTACTTATATCTGATTAATATTAAACTCCTTTTTTTCTATTTTAAAGAATTAACTGTTTTTAAGTGCTTAATGCTTGAAAAAATAAATTTAATAACGTGTTAATACATTATTATTTTTTTACAATAATATGTCAAAGTGTGTATGATCATACTTTGATATATTATTGTAGGTATAGACATAAAATTACCATATCGGACTCCCTCAACTTTGAGCGCTCTTAACTTGGTCCACAAGGGAGTTGCATCGAGCTAAGGAAAATAGAAACAAAATGGTAAAATATTAAAACTACTTAACCTACATAAAATGTACTGTAATGTAACTGTAACTTTCTATTGTTCTTGCTGGTTGTTTTTGTTTAGTATTCGGTTGACCGCAAGCAGACGACTAGCGAACCGCGGTCGGTGGCGGCGGTATTTATGTCGGAAGGAATAACAAAAGATTAAAAAGCAAGTACAATTTTTTCATTTTCTTTTTTAATTTATATATCTTGATGGTTATTTTAGACAAAAGAAGGTAATATGTTCTTGAGTCTATGTATGTGTGTTCCTATGTAGCGTTGTAGACACAGTAATCAAAATTCCCCACAGCGACAATCAGTGGAGTATCTTGTGAGGTATTTCGAAATGATTATTAGGTTTCCTTTATATTTTTTCATTTTATATATTTATTTAAGATTTACATCGATTGAAATTTGTTTTAATAGCTATTAGTGATAGTTTTCATATTAGTGGACTGGGACGGGTTACTGATAGTGGACTGTGTACACAGGTTCACGATATTAATTCCTCCAAGGAAATAATAAGATTACGGAATTTTACGTCTTATAACTTTAATAACGAATATGATAATTCCAAACAAAAAAGTGCGATATTAAAAAAAAAACGAATTATGAAACGAATACCTTGGTTGAAAATTAAAAACAAGCCCAACAATTCATTAAGATTAACGGGACCTTAAGCCTATTAAATCGTCACATCCTGTAAAATTTAAATATCGGGACCGATTATCAATATAAATCCAGGGAAATAGCGTTCGGCTTAATGGACTAAAATAATACATTTTGTTTCACTAGATTTAAAGTACGTAATAAAAAAATAATCAAACACACAATCCAAAAATCCCGACTGCCTAAATACTTAAAAAAACCAAACCCATTAACTTATTAGGATTAATACACGTACATACATTGAGGCTAGTCATGGCGCAGTGGCACAAAGTGTGACTTTAAAACCGTTTGGCTGTGGGTCCGATCCCCAGTCGAGGGAATGAAATATTTATTTAAAATGTATATTTCCATTTCTTCTCTCTGGTGTCGGGGCAAAGTGCGGCGTTGAGTTCTGCCACTCAACACGCAATGCCTCCAGAATTCGGCACAAACTGGGAAACGGAGTCTTAACACTAGGTTTCCTACTAGGGATACAGCGTGAAGCTGATTATTACATACACAGACTGTTATCTATATTATATTGCTTGTCGTATGTGCTGTCACAGTATTCTATTGCTGAAAATTAATTATAAACACAATTTTATACTGCATATTATACTTAAATACATAAGAAATTAACCATGGTTTACAAAAATATTTTAAATGTAAAAAAAACATAATAAAGAAAACTCTTGGCTTAGAATGTCAGCAACAAAATTATCCATGCAGATTCTGCTTGCACCGGGTTATCAAACAATCAGATTAACACTCTTAAAAACTCTCCTGGAATTGAGTGGATCTGCGACGAATGTCTAAAAAAATTATCTCGTAGATCCTCATGTGCTTCCTGTAGATGATAGCGAAGAAAACGATTCTGAAGTAGAAGATACAGTGGTACACTATTTAACACCAAAAAACTTGTGCTAGACATTTATCGTGAGCTAAAACTTTTCGGAAGGAAATTAGCCAGCTATAAGCTTCACTTGGATTTTTCACACCAAAAACCATGAATTGCAAAATACGAACAAGAACTTACAATTGCGGATAACAGTCTTTGAGCAAGATGTACGGTGTTTTGAACAAAAATCACTCTCAAACGCAGTGCAAGTGGCGGGCCTACCCGAAATACCACCTAAAAGTGTTAACCAAGTAGTATAGCCCCAAAAATAAACATGAATACTAACTCAATTCTACTCGTATCATCACAGCACCTTCCTGGATCAAAAGAACGACCTGGACCCATCCTCATAGAGATGACTCTAAAGAAGCACGTGCCAAATGGATTGAATCTGGAAAAAACAACTGTCTTACGGCAATAGAAGCCTAATTCGGCAATAGAAGTCTCAGATAAACGAGTCTCCTTAGAGAGGCACTGACTCAGCATATACACTTCAAATTTTAAATTGCATTGATAGACACGATTTTTTTAAAAGTTTACCCTTAAAAAAAACAAACAACTTTATCATGTCTTCTTTTCAATATTAGATCAATATTTAAAAACCGAGTGTCGCAACCGTCGTTCCGTCTATATAGTGGGTGCAGAACTCGGAAGGCAACGGTCGAGTCAAACTGTCAAGTACTACGGTACTAATATATATGATGCACATAAAGACTCGTACCAAATATATTATAAACTAGCGGCCCATTCGCGGCTTCGCTCGCATACCACTTATAATTGTTTTATTATCCTGCATTTTTCATAAGATAACCAATATAAATTATATAATTGATATAATTTATACATTCAATAATTTTGAGAAACTGTAAGCACTAACATGGCTGCTTGCGAGGACGAAATCGGCGGCAAGGGCGCCCCCATTGGACTCATAGGCATGAGTCTAATGGGGGCGCCCATTGAATTATTTAAAATTTATATTTTCTTAAAAAGTATACGTTCAAATTAAATGCTATAAAAGACAAAGTATTTCTTCATACAAAACCCTTGATGATGGAATAACTATCGCTCGTAAGTTTCAATATTTTTATTAAATAAAAAATCCATATCATGGTCTTTTTTTAGAACTCATGAAATAAAACATTTCTTCCATACAATGCACTGTACTGTATATATTTTATTATATTTGCAACGCACGTGCTTAAAGCAATTCGATGGCGTTTATTATTATAGTTATTTCGTCATTTAAGGCTAACTAATACGTACACCATAATATTACAGCCTAGCCTATAGCACTTCTGAAAAACGTAGCTTTCAAACAAAACCAAAAATAAGTAAATCGGATCAGTA
>DWMY01000087.1:0-52012 GCA_018249775.1 Heliconius hecalesia formosus
GAGTCTGCCCATGCGTGTTGCCATTGCTGGCGAAGTGACTCTACCACACGTACTTTAGTCGCCTCTTACGACACCACCAGTACCAGGATGATCCTATTCTAGGCCGGGATCACACGGCACAAAATTAACACATTATTGGTACATTTATAACTACATACTTATATATGCAGACTTAATATTACAATATAGGTTGTCTATGGGACTTCAGTACCTATCTATTTCACCAACATGTATATTCAGCATATTTTTGTGGTTCGCATATATTTGAGAATTTGTGATTTTTTTAAACTTTTTGACAAAATTTAACTTATTAAAAACCTATTTTTGTTTCGAATTTATTTTCAAGATTTATAAGCCGCTAGCTTTAAATTATTATATGACACTAAAGGCCTACTATTGAGCTATATTAAGTAAAGAAATTACAGACCCAACCACCGGGCTATATTAGCCAATTTTCTTCAATTTATATTTATGTTTACAAAGAAGTAATTCTGATAACTGACGTAATTTTTAAAAACAGATGTAAATGTAGAATTTTCTATTTTATTTCGCATTATCTATTATATATATTTTACTAGATGTTTGTTGGACGTAAGAATTTGTTACGTGTCTTTTTTTCTACTAATAAGCTGAAGCCGTCGATACTTGGGTACGACTGTAAACGCGACTGTTGCGGGTTCGATCCATACTGGGGTAATGAATTATTATTTATTAATATTTTCACATTTTTGCTCTGGTAACAATACAAAGTGCGGCGTTGAGTTCTGCCACTCGCAATGCCTCCAGAATTCGGCAGAAAGTGGGGAACGGAGTGCCTTAACACTAGGTTACCTCTGCCTACCCCGCTGTGTGCGGGATACAGCGTGAAGCTGAACATACATTAAATTAACATATTTTGTTATTTATAAATTGTAATGAAACAAATATTAAATGTTAACCCACTAGTGAAAACTGTTTTCAAATACACACTATTACAATAATAATTTTACTGATACATGTATTTTCCATGTACACATCAGTTACGATTTACAAGTATAAATATGTCGTTATATATATATATATATATGTATATAAAAATTAAAAAAGGAGGGTTGAATAATTTAATCAAATAAAATCACTGTCGTTTATTAAACAAATACATATCATATCTACAACGTAGATTTGCGGTTATTTTATAGCTACTTGAGCTTACAAAAATGATTGTTCGAAATAATACAAGCGTTTAAATGAAAAATTATAAAGCGACCGCAACCAAGGAGTAAGAACCATCATAAAAAAATGGGAAAACAGCTTCTGTAATCGTGCTTCATCCTATAGGTTCTATTTCATGTAGTTACAATCTGGTGGAAGAAATTTTATTCCTTACATAAGCATACCAGAATGAACATCGATAGTAAAAGTTTTTCCAATGAAATTTGATTTCATATTTTTTTTTCTTTTATTTGAATTGCGTACAAGCCCGCCGTGTAAGTCGTTAAGTCAGTTATAGGATTTCCTTTGTTTTGTTTTTTTATAAATACTTGGGATGGCCATCTTATTCAGATGACACTATGTTCTGATATTATAGAGATATTGTGTGTTGTTCAAACTTCTCGTTCTTATATTAACTTAAAGAGGAACATCGCTATGTTCTTTCACATCACATTTTTATAGGCAGACGGGTGTGGTTTTCAAAATATCATTGATAAAAATATTTTCTATTAGATTTCGATTTGTCTACTAAATTGTATTATTTATTTATAGCCATACCTCGGCCCCTGCATATTATCATGCGTAATATTTTTCAAATAATACGTTTTTATTTCATACTGAAATACGTATGTTTGGAGCGAGGCGCGGGCAACAACTTATTCATGCGAAATAAATCCGGAGAGTGGCCGTGTCGAGCACATGACATATTTAAACAAAATATTGAACGTCGCACAAAGGGAAATTGAAAAGTGAATACGAATACATTATGAACAGCTTCACTCCAACCTGAATATTTTATACTGGTGAAAAACTATACTACAATAGTAGTATTGTACTCCAGTCTAGGAATATTTTGAATTGTTTGAGCTACGACCGCTTATTTCCCTTTTTTTGATTTCTAAAATTGGACTAATTTTTAATAATAGGTTGTGGGTTCTATTTTCATTCGAAGAAATGAAATATTTAATATTTTAATTTCCTCGCACTGTTAACGAGGCTAAGCGCGGTGTTGAGTACCGTCAACACGCAATGCCCCAAGAATTCGGCGGAAAATGGGGAATAGAAATGTTTTAATGAGGAGCGAAGTGTCTTAACTCTAGATCCGCAGGTTTCCTATATCAAGCCTGCATAGCAGACGAGATAAACAGCGTGAAACAAAAATAAATTAAAAACGGTTCTCGATCATTACTATTAATGGACACATATTACATGTTTACATCACATATTTCTAAAGTGCTTATTACTCATAAAAGATTTGTATATTGACCATTTCCTTCACAAGTAAAACATGTGCTATTCTTAAAATTTTCGGAGATGGGCTATCACATTTTCTTTTTCAAATTATAATCAGCAAAGTACACCACTATACAGATTCCAATATGAAGAGCACTTGGTATCAATCCTGAAATTTTGTTCACAAACCGGGATAGAACACCTTCATCAAATTCTCCTGCCAACTCTTAAGCAACGAATATTTATTCACCGTTGACACTTCTCACAAATAAGCATTGTTACTGAAATCTAAGACTATAAAATAAGAAATAAATAGAAAGTATGCTAGCATTTAACTTAATAAACGTTCATAATGAAATTATCAAAAATACGTAACTGACTTAAAAAGAACAATTACTATAAGAAAACTTACGTTAAGAATACTCAAGGGTTCTGGTGTACCCCAACGACACACGACAATTAAATGAAATAGTTACTTCCGCCTAAATAGTTAGGATATTAAATTAGAACATGTGTACTCGATTATAATTTGATATCTTTAAAAATATTAAATATGCAAAATGTATATATTTTTTCCTGAATGTGCCCCATACGTACGGTGGGTACTGTTCTAGGTATTTATACATTTACATACATATATATATATATATATATATAAATTAAAAAGGGAGGGTTGAATAATTTAATCTGACTCGTAAACACTATCGTACATTAAACAAATATACATCATACATTCTTCTCTTTTAGATTCGTGAACTTACTGTTTTGTTAAATAATGTAAATAAAATTTACCTATCTATTAAATTTTGTGTAATAAAGCGTAGATAACCTTTGTAATATGAAACATAAAGTTTTTACCATTTAATAGATATATAAAAAATTGTTATTGCACTAAGGTTAACTAAAGCTTACCATCTTTTTATTTAGATTATACGTGCCTATTAAACAATACCAAGGACGTAAAATAGCGCACTTGGCAGTGACCTTGAATCGATTCATAGCAAATTAATAATTGTATGAAGGACGTATGGATGGATGAGTATAATTAATCGATCAAACTGTTCAATTAAATACTTTCTTGGAATGTGTGAATGAAGATAAAAACTTACGTGTAGAGATCATCCTCTATGTTCGATGATGTCGCCTCCACCAGCACCGAGCAACTCATAGTAATTGTTTTTATATCACTGTTCACTCAAATCTTTATAGGGCCCCATGGCGGTGATGCCTCGGCCGGTGATGGAGACGAAATAAGAGAATAAGCTGCACTTTTCATTTTACACGGAAGAGAAATTGTTTATGACATTTAGAAGCAGACTTTTCGGATTGAAATCTGAAAAGCCTAGGGCAGAAACTCTACACGATAACGTTGGTGGGACGTAAAGCGTTATATTGAACGCAAACTTTTACGATTTTTCATTAGCGTTCCTAAGAGAAAATGCTGTAACATGATATTATTTTTTAAGTAAAATAGAGTAATAAAAATGTCCTTTACACTATATCCCCCAGGGTAGGAAAAGCAAAGGGAACATGGGAACCTAATGTTACGACACTCGGATTCCATTAAGACACTTCCGTTCCCCACTTTTCATCGATTTTTGCAGGCAATACGTGTTGAGTGACGTTTCCTTGTTAGCAGAGCGAGGAAACAAAAATATAAATCCACTAAACTGTATTACGTATTAGTATTTAAAGTAAAAACAACTTTCTCACTTTCGTTATTAAAAAAAAAAGCTAAATCATCACTAATTCCCGATTACAACGATTAAGTCAAGTCAAACTCAGTGAGTAGTACAAAAATGAAATACAAATTGACGTTCTTACAACGTCACATCATTTTTCTAAGTCCGTACTCCGCATGCGCAACGTTAACCTTGAGAGCACTTCCCGGTTCACGGACGGAATCTGTCACCTGCCTTCTAGGTCAATGTGTTACGCCTACCCCAAAGCGAACTGTGGCGAGTCGATACCGAGCAGGGAGCACCGAGACGAACTATACGTCAACAAGCATTAAATGTAATGTTTGTCTGTATATAGGTACTTCCTTTAACAAGTAAAGATTCATAGTATCTTGTGTGTTTTTGTTTTTCATAATTGATATTCTTGTTTAATTAAAAATAAATTGTTGATTTTCATCTAAAGTTGCTAGAAGTTTTGGTCACAATTATGTTTCACTAGACAAAATATTAATTACTTAGACGTAAAGCTAAACAATTTCGAAAATTAATATATCACGTTAGATTGCTTAACAAATAGTCTACTACTTATATGTATATATATATGAAACTAATATAGATTTTTTTTATAATCATAATAATACTATGAATATTATTTTTTTGCCAATAGTGACTCATTTATACATACATATACATAATTTCATGAACAATATGTAAGTACCTTCTAATGAGATTATAAATATTGTAGGCTGTAATTAATTAAAACGTTAACAAATTTTCGAATATGCTCAATTCGAGGCCGTTGTCGTCTGTTTTGCTTATTTAATTATTCGCTAAAATTAAGGCTATTGGGGCGACACCTATCTAGGACATTCAGCTGATATTGTTAAGTATAACTCGGGTAATGGCCGTCTGATATTTAATTAGGATTTATAAAGATTACATTTTTAATAATCAATTTTAAGTAAGTACCAACTCTTCAAAACTTACTATCATGGAAGTAAATTTTTTTAATCCAATGAATTATAAACAAATTTGGTGAATTGTTTTTCTCCGTCTGAGTAAAATCAAAATAAAATTTTATAATATCATTAATGTATACCTACCTCGCTAATAAATAAAATCAGAGTAGGTGTAAAAATAGAAAATGGCATTAAAATTCTTCCCATTTTCATTTGAGAAATTGTATTATGTGATGAAAACCTGGGCATCACGCAAGATGAGTATAACTTGAAAATATCTAATCATCACTTATATGGGGATGGAACCTATAAACTTTGCGTCTACAGCACTTCCCACAACGGTGAAAATTACATTAATTTTCAGAGATAATTGAATTGTCACCACGCGTAAACAATTAGTAATATTATAGTATTATAGTAATTAATACATATTTTGCACAACATACGAAGCACCCATTCTCAACATATTAGTAATAAAACACTGCAAAGTCTACATGTTAATTTAGAACTCACAACTGTCGCCTTACGTGAATATTTATAGTCCCAATTTTCTCTCCCATCTTTATAGTTTCAAAAGTGCACTAAATTGAAGTATGAACACGTTACACAACACTTTAGACACACAGCAGCGTGTTTCATCAAATATATTAAATCATAAATGAAGTCACTAATAGTATCTAAGCTTTTCAATTTACCCTCTTAGTTACGGTTATTCTTATTACAAATATAAACAAAAAGCGGGTATTTCAGTCAGAATATTATATTCACTTATGAGGATTATAGTTACATAGTTTAACTGATTTTACGAAATTAATAATAATATATATAATTATACATATTACATTTAGAAAATCTTAAAATAAGTTTGTTCGTCATAAGTAAAACAATATATTTATACACTTAGAAATTCCAATAATTACACTTTAATTGTTGTAGTTATGTTACAAATTAAGTTAAATTGAAACATGGATGCGAACAAAAATTAATTATGTCATGCTACGAGTATCGTGATATGGATCCTTGTCCAAATAAATTAATATATAATTTAGCATAAATTTACGCAGGTTTATTCAAATCGGTACATTTTTAAGTCTCAAAGTTAAACTTATTTTATGTGCGTCGTTTTATGGAATAAGTGTTGCTGTAAACAGGTGGTATTGACCACCTAACAATCCTGGATTAGGTTATTTAACTGAAATGTTTACATTTAATTGAAATTAAAAAGTCAATAACGGGCCAAAACATAATACGACTGAATCAATCTCAGATACTTGAAGAATTAAACCTGATGAAGAATCATAGTAGTCCAGTTAATAATAAATTATCAAATCCTGCCTTATCAAAAAATGACAGAATAAAAAAAAAGATTCACGCTTTTTCCCGCGTAGCTGGGTAGGCAAAGAGAACTAAAGTACTAAGTGTTAAAGACTTTCCGTTCCCCACATTCCACTCAATCATCAAGTCTTTGTGTGATGAATAACAGAACTCGTACTCTTTTTCTATGTACCGATAAGTGTCACAAAAATGCATTTTAATTTTACTATCGCGTGAATTTAATTGAAACGCTAGACGGCATGTGGCTCTGCTGTGACCTCAGTTGGTTACCTTATATCTTGTTTCCCGTATTTAATTAGGATATTATTAAATATTTTCTAATAAAAGTAAAATATACAATTTGTGACCACCCTCATGGTAGATCATATATGTAAGTAGTTACTATAGCACATAGATTAATTTTAATATAAAATCAAAGCAAACCGCTAGTTTTATTTCAAACCATTTCTTTGTTTATGGCTGTTCTGTACTCTATACTTGAGAAATGACATTTGAACATTGGCAGGTGACATTTGTGACGACACGACTGCGACGGGGTTTTTTTAATTTCTTGGAAATGCACATCACAGTACTATGTCATGCGATTCTTGTTAGTTTCTATTTGCCATTACTTGTTATGGAACACTAAAAATATTTCCTCCTAATACATTTTTAGTTAGTTTTATAAAATGCTTTCATAATTTTGTTTAATGCAAATCTATATCGATTCGATATTGAGTGAATATGAAAACAGTGTAAATACAAATCTAATATTGATGTCCTCAAAAATTATGGAAACACGGTATTACGAGGGATGTGGACGTGAAGGTCCCATTCGATGTATATTTCTAGGGGAATTTCATCCAGTCGCAGGACCTAAGATTTCATGTCAGGTGAGCTTTTCTTGTAATTTTGTAGTTTATAAATATTTTAAAAATTTAATTCAAACTATATGCCTATATATATTCAATAGAAGTTGTTATGAAAAAAATATATGGTAAAGTGGGGTTATTAACTATATTGTTTAGCAATAATTGGTAATTGAACATATATAGGTGTTTAAGCTGATTGATGAACTCATAGTAAAAAATATATTCAAAGGTCTATCCTAATAAACTTGGGAAAGCTGCACCAGCATAGCTTTCTATCCAAAATAGCTACATACCAAATATTTAGTCTCTTACCCTTACAATAAGGGATTTATCGGGGAAACAACTCTTAATGCTAAAGGTTTTTTTTTATCTATAATTAAATTCCCCAAAAATATATCTTTGTGAAATTTAACCTGAATGTGGCTATACTATAAGCTTTTTGTTATATTTTCTTTGGATTTTTGGGATATTATAAATTGAAAGAAAAAATTGTTTTAGTGCCACCACTCCATAAATTGACACCTACCAATATATACACATATTATGTACCAATTAGCTAACTATGCTATAAGTTACAAAGAATCATATAATAAAACATGTTTCAAAATAATGAAAACCATATTGAGTCAGTGCTTAATGCAAGCGCATCATGAGCATAACAAAGTTGAGATATTCCTGTTATCATACATACAATCTTATAAAATTTCAACCTTTTACCTTTTAGAGCCTAACAATGTTTTAAAAAGATTGAAATGTTATTAAATATGACATATGTTGAGACGCAAGAGAATAAACAAAATATGATACAAAAATTTCACTTTAATCAATGTAAAAACTTTTTAAATAATTATTTTTAACTGGTCTACTAGAATGTTCAGCAGTTTACCTGCCAAACTAAAAACACATCTTACACTCACACTTATTTTTCAATAAAAAATATTATAAAAAGGTGTGTAATGGATCTCAAGTAAGATGTGTATAAAAACCCAAATTTGAACATACATCTTTATACTTATGTTTTTACAATTTATAATATCCCATAAAATAAAAAATAAAAAACATAATTATAAGCAATTGGTAGCAAGAAACAAACTTTTAAATTGAGAATTGTTACCGCCATAACTCCCTTACTTTAAAGGTAAGATAAAAATTTGATGTGTTGCCATTTCAGATAAAAAAACGATTCACAATGATCCTACTAGATCCTTTGAAAGTTTCACTTACAAATGATTGGTTATTTTCTGATATTAATTGATTATAATGATTATTCTAGTTTCCAGAAGATTATGTGTCTAAGGAACTTTTTGATGCTATAAGTGCTTACATCATTCCAAAACCTCAAATACAAAAGTGTACAATGACAATGTAAGTCATATTTACTTTGTTTTCTTTAAAATTATTACATAAGTAAAAAAAAATCAATAACATTTATGTGGTCACAGTTAAACTTTTAATTAGTTGCTATTAAATATAATAAACTTACCTAAGTGAAATGTAATCATTACTATATAAGTCACCCAACCAGTCCCACATACACTAATCAAAAGTTTTGCATTACCTCAGAAATGCATTTAAAAAAAAATAAGAAATTGAGACCAAAAATAAAAATTAAAGAACAGATAAGGCACAGACAAACTAAATCTATTTTGTAAAAAAAGTTAAAACCCAATATCCTGCAATCTGGACATTAAGCTGTTCGTCAAGAGTAATGTATTAATAAATATAAAATATATGTGTTTATGCCAATGTCTTTCACATTGGCATTAATACATATATTTTGCAAATCTCTCTAGAGATCTTATTTTATAATGGAAGATGATCCTGTAAGTGTGGATGAGTGACATATTAGATGTTTAAAACTAACTAAACTAACTGCATTCATTAATTTGCAGGCAAGTATATATAGATATAATTTTATAAAAAAATATTTATGTTTGTAGAAATGCCCTTGGACACAAAATAATAGGCTACCCAATAAGAATTGATAACTCAAGATATGAAAGGAATATGTATCTGTTCAACTTATGCTTTGTCTGTGATAGCTGGTCCAAGACTGTGCAATATGAACCTGTAGTCAAGAAACTTGGTGAACATTTGGTAATTTTTTAAATAAATTATAATATAAAGTTATGGTTTATTAATCTTAAAGGTCTTACACTTGGGCTACGCTAAATTAAACTGGAAATACGATTGTTGTGGATCTGGATGAATTGGTGCAATTAATTATTTTTATTTACCTGCTCTGATAAGAAGACAGTGGTGTTGAAATTTACTACTAAACACGCAATTTGACAGGTTTTCTTTGTCTATTTTGTTATATGCGGCATAGACTGAAGCAACAAAAGCAAATTCACACTTTTTACCACCACCAATCAAGACACCGTGTTCCTCACTTTTCGTCTTTATTTCGAGACATTGCTTCTCGAGTTGCGGAACATAACGTTACGTTCTACCACTGTGAGGAGATGGACATTCCCCCGAGTGGGACCGACCATGGCCCCTTAACAGCATTAAGTAAATTGTATCTAATTCTAATTAATTTAGACAATCATGGAAGAAGAAACCCGCTTTGTGTCAAGTGGATCAACTAAACTGCCAACACTCCTCGCCCATTTGTTACATGATCTTAATACATATAGAAAAGCTACTTTAGTTGGTATGTTTCTATTCAATTTTCTAGTTTAATGAGACTAATCTTAAAATTATTTCTTTTTATATTTTTTTATCTTCACGCTGTAACTAGAACCAGCAGACACTTCGTTCTCCAAGAGCCGCCCAATTTGCGTACTATTGTACGTGTCTAGTGGCGAATTTCAACGCTCTTTGCGTTGTTACCAGAGCAAGAAAATGAAAACTATTCTTTCTACTAACAGGCAATATTAAAACTACTGGGTTTTATTAGTTTTTAGTTATTAATAATGTGTATTATATAGTAACAAAAATATTATTAAAATATATTTACTTTATTTCTTATAATATGTATAAGTTGTATTAAAAAAACTAAGCCTTATAATATGTTTATTCATGTAAATAAAAAGTCAAAAAAGTGCACGTAACTAGGCTAGTTATTGTAAATAGGTTGAGGCTGTCGTAGCACAGCAGCAGCGGAATTATTTTAATTTCCTAGAATCAAGACAAAGCGCTATGTTAAGTTCTGTTTCAACATGCGAAATATGGAAAAATTCTGCGGTGCGCGGGTAAACTAAAAACGCAAGAGTGTTTCAACGCTAGATTCCCTCCCCATACCCTACCATATGCGGGATAAAGAGTGAAAGTAAAAAAATCAATGCTATATTAAAACAATTTCAATGTTCAATGTTGTTTTTTATTAATTATTGCCAGAAGGTGACACCGTGATGCATCTAAAAGTGCTTGAGGTTCGTAAAGACCCTTCCCCCGTACACGACTTCGATGTACCTGTACTAGTAGCGTCAGTAGGGTTGCCTCGGCCGGGCCGGCCGCCCAGGACCGTCCCGCAGGAGGGCGCTGAGCTTCAGAGTCAAGAACACCTCGACGTAGAGGACGAAGAACCGTTCGAAGTGGACATGGACGCGGACTGGGATCTCACAACACGACAAGTGATTATTTTTTAAATATGCTCTAAAATTAGATTTTTTGAACATTTGCGCATTTAACATTCAAGAAGACAATAATCAAAAGTAAGGAAAATGCCATCAACAGCTAATTATAGGATGGCCACGACAATTCTATTTTTTATTATGTGATTAGTAGAAAAGTGAATTTATTACACACAAAATTTTGTAAATTAGAAAAACAAATTAAAATTGTGGTAAAGAAAGTCTTGGATTCTATAAAAACAAAGAAAATAGTAAATGAAATAAATTGTTTTTTATTTTATAGTACATTAGGCACTTGTATTAACGTGTTGTAACCTTTTCAGCTTCTACCACATATAAATGGATACAATCATGTGTCAAAAATAGCAGCCGACACTAATGTGGAAAAAACTCTCGTCAAGTCTTGTATACAAAACTTGGTGTATTATGGAGTGGTATGTTTACCAATGCATTCTTAAAGCAATGTTGCAAGATATATAAGATTTTTTTTCTTAACAAAAAGTATGTATAATTAAAAAAATACTACACAGAAGAGGAAAATTTATACTTGTATATATATATATATATATATATATATATATATATATATATATATATATATATATATATATATATATATATATATATATATAACATATAAAACCAGTACCAATATCTCATCAATATTTTTTAGGTTCAAATTGTATTCCACATATGACAAAGCATAGTTATAGGAGGACCTAGTTTCTTAACCGAAATATCTTACTTTCCCCACTGAAAATAAATATAATTCGTTTTTCCGATTCATAGTCCCCTGTCTACCCTGAGACGCTGTGCTGCTACACCACAACTGCTAAAATTCTAGTAAATTTTAAAATACACAAAATGTCTCAAGATTTGGTCGGAGTGTCTTGAACATTAGGTTCCCTCGTATTACTGCAGAGTATAAGTAGGATACATCGTGAAGCTAAATATAACAATGTTAATAGTATATTTTTTTTCATAAATTTCATAGGTAACATTAATACCAGTGCTGAAGTTCAGCAACATGTACCGCGCCACGCCCAGTCTCAGCAGGTTATTTAGCGATCACGAAATGCAAAAATCATGTCTCGCCTTCATCAATAAAGGCTGTGAGGATAAAGAGAAGGTCTATATACATTTAATAATATTTTTATGATATATGGTATGGAGGCCGTCGTGGCGCATTGGCAGCGCACAAGCGTGTGACAGTAAACGTGACCGTTGTGATTTTGATTATCATTCGGGAACGTTGAATAATTAATATTTTTATTTCTACGCTCTGGTACCACGACAAAGTACGGCGTTGAGTTCCGCCACTCAATACGTAAAGCCTCGAGCGGTGGAAAGTCGAGAACGGACTGTCAAAACATAAGGATACTGTAGGTTCCCTCTGCATATCCTGCTATAAGCGGGATTCAGCATGAAGGTAAAAAATTGTATAAGGTGTTACGTTCTTTGACCTTTCTATGTAAAAAAAGAACGTTGTTGTTGTATATCATTTAATTCAATATATTTTCTAAAATAAAAAAAATGTTTTAAAGTAGAATAACACAACATAGTATAATATACAGGGTGGATGAGGCAGCGCTCCTTTTAAGGAAACAGCATATAGGGTAACTTATTTCAAACCTATACGTAAAGAAATTAATCAAGATGCCTCAACAGTTTGGACGTAGGATTTTTTTTTCATTTCACGATTTTTATCGATACCTGTATTTCGTGTGACGCGATTACGTATAGATCCCAATAACATAAATACTTACTACTACAAATATACTACTAAAGGTTAAACAATTTTGAACTTTATCGCCAATACCTACGACTTGATTTCGGAATGAGGCGTGTGCGGCGGTGTTCCTTTGATAGGTTTATGTGTGCGTGCGTCGTCCTTACAAATGGCGTTTTGTTTTAAAACGACAATTTTATTATTTATTTTGTTTGAAAAAATATCTTTTTCATTTTTGCGAATTTATTTTTTTCCGATTTATATTAGGCTTTTATAGAGTAGTTAAAACTGTGGTTTCATTTAAAGTGGTGCTTACACTTCCACCCTGTATATTTAATTTATATAATATTATATTTAAAAACATAGTATAATAGTTTTGTTGTTCACAGCCGGTACTATCGGATGTGGTCGGTGTGCTCTGTTCCCTCCAGCAAGGCACCACGTTGCGCGCGGTGTGCGAGAGGTACTTCCCGACGGCCGGCGCGCCGTTCGACGTGCGACGGCTGGTCGTCTTCGCACAGATACATGGCCTTGTCAAATGTTTGAAAAGGTACTTTCCTTTTTTTGCTTCACTCTGTATCCTGCATATAATAGAATAAAAATTAAATTTCAAAATCAAATCAGCTTCACGCCGTATCCCGCACACAGCAGGGTAGCCAGTGGGAACCTAGTGTTAAGACACTCTGTTCCCCATTTTCTGCCGGATTCTGGAAGTATTGCGTGTTGAGTGGCAGAACTCAACGCCACGCTTTGCCTCTACACCAGAGCGAAGAAATGGAAATATAAATTTAAGTAAATATTTCATCTCCTCGAGTGGGGATCGAACCCACAACCAGTCGATTTTACAGTCACACTTTCTACCTAACTGGCCTCTACACTCTGTTACCCGCTTTACGTCCAATTATATTATTATAGACATTGAGACATTGAAATGTGCATATATTTTTTGGGTTTTGCTAATTACAACCAATTCATTATTTATTATGTTTAATTAAAAAAGCAAACTCGAAACCATTAATAATATCATAACCAAGCGAATTGCTATAAAACCTGACAACATTAGCTGCAATAGCGAAAGAATACTAACTACTTAAGACTTAAGAAATAGCTTGCGAATTACTTACATATAATTAATTTTAAGGCCCAAATGTTACAATAAAACACAAAATTTACCTGATATGCCATTTTATTTCAGATACCCAGTGTTTATTCGTAACCAAACGCGGCCGAACGGGTTTAACCCTCGCATGGACACACTGCTCGGCCTCCGGCGGCTCTTCACCGGAAAACACAGTACTGATGAAATATGTTGTCTCGCTAGAGTGGACATGGCCACTCTTGAACAAATCATTGAGGATGACCCTAATGTGGCTATTATATGGAGATAAATAAGGACTATCCAGGTATTCAAAATATCAAGTATCAAAATATCAAGTATCAAAATTTGTCAATCCATAGTTATAAAATGAAAATATTTCTTTAGTAGGTAATGCCAAGTATTCATGCTTCAAATATAGATAATATTGACGTATTTAAATTGTTTAGTAACACAATCATGTATCAAGAATTGTCAGTCCATTTTTCTAAAATTGATGACTGTTTGTAATTTTATAAATAATAACTTTAACATTTTGAATAAAGATATTAAATTTGAACTCACTCGAAAATATTAAATTAAGAGGACTTTGAATAAAATATTATATCTAATAATGTCAAAATGTCATTGTCAAAAAAATATTTAACAGAAAACAACAAATATTGCTTTAATATTTTCTTAATTTTCTAATTGGCATTGTTATTTGGTTACATCCATAAAAATAGTATAAAAATACCATCCCAGTTTACCATATTTTATTTTATTATTTTTATTAACTTTTTATTTTATTTTTTGCAATATTCAAAGACGCTATTCTGATGTTATTACATATATTATATGACTTGTATGTAATGCACAGAACATTAATAATTAATAATTTCACCAGTTGAATATTGAAAACTATTCTATAAACAAAAATATTAATTTTTATAATGTTTTTCCCATGTGTAAACTACTTAAATGTATAATTAAAGCATTTTTAAAGCGATTCACCACATGTCTGTAGTGCGCGAGGTCTAAGCTGAGCTTTGCTTGTACGTGTGTTGATATAAAGTGTAGGTATGACGTCGGACGTCAAGCGCGGCTCTTCTTTTGCTTGGCCTGAACTGGTACAGGTACTGGTACTGGTAAAACGGTCTACACTGGTTTATAAACGGCCCTATACTGGCTTATAAACCGGCCCAGACTGGTTTATAAACGAGCCTATACTGGTTTATAATCAATCTCTATCACAACAACCTCTACTGATAAGCACCATCATTTCTTGTTGATACAATGGAACGATTCGTTATTATTAATTCAAAGAACACAACAGACGAGAGCGAAAACACGAGGATGCTATGTCCGATGTAGAAGAATTTATGGTGCGGGCTTGTCTTTTAGAGACACTCAAACAAATTGAATAGTCCAGCTTAAGCCTCGCGCACTGTTCTTGTTACAATTAAATACTTTAGCAGAATTTTTTTTTTAAATCTCTACAGAATGAATATGCTATTAGATTATAAAACTATAAATGGTAACATACTTAGCTTTCTTTATAGCAACCTAAATTGATGTTTGACTTTCAATTTGAAGGCTGAATAAGTATATGTAACATGTGTATAATAAATATACGTTTGATTTTAAATTTAATTCTGCGGTGCGATTGTATTTTTATATTATTTATGTGTCACAGCTTTACAGAGACATCTTAAATAAAAAAAATAACAAATCTTTGAAAAAAACTGCCCAATAATATCCAAGATTTGTCCAAGTTTAGTTTCTGTTACAAAGTTTAAATTAATATTTTTTTTATTTTTAAATTTGGGGATTTGTTGTTTTTATGCTATTAGAAATAATTAAAAAAGGTTATCGTTAATTGCCGTAGAAACAAAAAAATATCATCAAGCAGCATGTGACTTATTTTTTTATTATGTCACATTAGAATTTCAATTTATTATTTTATTTAACTAATTATGTTTTCTTCTTTTTTTTACTTTACTTTTATACACGATCAGTATTTGATTGGGACACCCGATATTTATTTATTAAGGTGAATTAATGTCTCGGTCATTATTATTATATAACAATGAATATACAACATCATTGAAAATAAGTTTTAAGATTGTTAGTGATATTCGTTGACTTCCGATATTTTAAACTCCATTTAATATATTGTTAGAAAACAATAAAAATGGACATTAGCATATTTTGTCTGTTTTATTAGTGTAAGTGGTTGGCTGCTACCAGTAAACACGCTATTGTGAAGTGAGTTATGACCTATATTCTGTGACAAATAAATCTTGCTAGTACAGCACGGTTGACGAGTCGGGGCCGCCCTGAAGTTAGGTTTTCTGATATTTTGCGCATTGTTCAATAATAAAAGTCCTAAAATAAAATTTGTGCAGCAATCTGCAGTTAACTTCTGGTCGGCCAAGATTCATCAATCGTACTTTACTTAAAATTTACTTTGTTTTGTGTCATTTTCATATATAATTGCAATTGACAATTAATCAACAAACTTTTGTGATATTTTTTTTATAAATTCCAAAAAAAAATTAAATATTTCACATATCACTTGACACTTGTTTATTCTAATTGTACATCAAGATTTAACAATATTCTAAATATATCAGTTTATACAGATGTTAGTGTCCATTTATTCTTAACATAATCTAAATGTATTGTCAGTGCATACACATTCTGTAATGTATAGAATTCATATTAAACATAGCAATAATATTGTATTTTGTATAAATATTTGACGTATATAATAATATGTAAGTCATTTTTATACATAACTTCCATGCACATTTTTGATTTTGAAGTGAATGGCACACATTTCAATTTTCATCCATTGCATAACTAATGATTTAATTATATACTTATTATTATCTATATATTATCCACACACTGCCATATTTTGTGTGAAGGCTTTAGTCAAATTTCTACAAAATTTTGCATGTGAGCGAAGGAAAGATCTCTTCTAGTGATTCGTGATTTTTTTTGATTTAACAAACTTTGTCACGTCACTGTCTGGTAGGTAATATGTAGTATTTCTTTCGCCTTGCGGTCGCTGGACGACGTTTTTTTATATATATAGTACAATCGATGCGTGCCTTTTAATTGTAAAGGTTGTTATCCAGTGAAGTGACATGTTGTAGCTGTGTGCTTGTTTTATTACACACCTATTTGGCGAAGTACTGAAGCTTTTCATAATTTTTTTTACGTATTTTAAAAAATTTGCTATCAATGCTTTAGCAAATTGACACGAATCAATCAATATTATATTAACTAGTGAAAACTTAATTAATCGAAATTGTAACTAACATAAATATATTGATATGATTAAAAATATGTCAAACTTGCTATAGTATTCGGCATTAATGAAACTAACATTATATGATAAAATAAGTTCCTTTCTATATTCAAAAACATTTTAAATATAACAGAACTTAACGCGAACACTCGCGTCGTGCAGTATTATTGTATTTAGGGTTTCTCTTCGAATTTATGATAAGATAAAGCACGCAGTTTGTCATTATAATTTATCAACTTTTCATTTCAACGTCCACCTCACTTTTATTAAATTTGATTTTGAAATAGTTCCCACTTCATTGTAATACTTTCATTTATTTATTTTTAGTATGAAATGTATTTTTTTTATATGACAGACTGTGTGCACTCATGTAGACTGTTGTGTACTTATCGATCGTTTAAGTATTTATTTTTAGTACAAAATAGTTGAAGCGTCTAGTGTTTAATTATCTTTATTTTAGAGGTACGTCTGGAACCGCTTTCTAATTATTATTTTCAATAGAACTCACGTAAATGCTTGATATAAGGGTCTTACGTTATTTGTTTGTATCGGTTGGTATCATGGAATAAATTTTTTTATAATAAATGCATTTTAGTTTTCCTTCCATCATTATCATTTATAGTATAGTATTTATTATAGAACTTACGAGTATTTATTATAGTTGTATTTATTTTTTATAGATATATATATATATTTTTTGGCTAGACTGATGAAAACAACACAAGTACTAGAATACAATAGTGAAAACAGCATTTAAATAGGTTAAGGCGTTTCTGTAATTCGCGTGTTTTAAAAATTTTAAAAAGTCCCTGTTTTGGGTTCTATAACTCTATTAACACTGGACTTCCCCTGCCTACCCAGCTACGCTATATGAAGCTTTTAAAGTCAAAGTCATCGTGCTCTGTGAAATGAATGGTTTGGCGACAGTAATAAGAGTATTTCAATAATTATAATTCAAGCTCACAGATATTCACCAACATGGAGTTGTAGAACTCAACCCCGCGCTTTTATCTATTCACCAGAACTGATCGGAATTGAAGGTGGAAATTAAAATAATTTACTATTATGAATTCACTACATACTAGTACTACATATATATTTCAATGTTAAATTTTTCAATAAATATTTTTTATTTTTCTGGTTTGATAAGACAAAGTCATGATATTATTATAATTCTTATTTTAATAATTAGATACATTAATAAAAGTAAAAAGTACCATCCGTAAAATATAACCAAGTAAAACGTGTTTTATATAAATTGCAAATAGGTATCAAATTATTTAAAAAAAAACCACATCAAGACATATCTAAATAATTTATTTTCAACATTCGACACTAGTAGTAGTAGTCCTAGTTGAATTGAGAAAAAATATTTTTATAATGGAGTACAATTGACAAATAAGTCAATCACTTTATACAAATCCAACCAAAGAAACATTGAGTGCTGGGATCACAACTGTAACAATTATATAGAGTTTACATATATTTTCAGAATATCGATAATTGTATTAATATATAAATTAAAAAAAATACACATTGCTTGCAGTCTGTACTGATGAAACCAAAATAAGCTAAGACAGGTTGTTCCACTCTATATCGTTTACTTCTTAAATATAGAATAATGCGAACATTCGCGCCGTACAATATTAGTGAGCGTACTTCGTCATTGCAACTTTTCAGCTTTTCCTTTGAATATTCACTTCATTTCTCTGTAACTCACTCGCTTTATACAGAGCCGTGCTCGGATCACAACTCTTGACTATTTTACAAATTCATTAATTTCAAACTTGACAACTACATGATACGATAATTACATACAAGTGCACCTGGAGCGAATGATGATCATCTCATATACTGTACATACAATCATTTGATAATACTGTTGATCTTATAATATAACAGTAATGTAACTGTATATAATTCAACAGTGACAGTATCTAATTTTATACTATTATTACTTAACGTCTTCAATTTTTTATATACTTTAGTTATAATATACATATATCTCGCATATAGCAAGATCAGTCAGGAAAACCTATTTAATAGTGTCGAGACACTGCATTTTACAGTTTCTGCTAGAATTCGAGTATGGCGGAACCCAACGCCACAGTTTGTCTTTTCAGAACAGAAAAATAAATTGCTCTAAGTGGGGATAGAATCCACAACCATAGAGTTTGCAGTCAGCCACTCCCTCGCTGCGCCACAAAGGCGCTTCAATTGTTGACATATTCTTAAAATTCATTCTAAATTTGTTATGTCCTATATACAAATGTTTAAGGAATAATATTGAAAATATTTGATTAGTACATGAGAAAGTCAAACGCAGCATGTTGCACTGCTGGCTGTGTTTAATTAAATTAGCAAAAATAAAGATGATATAATATATTACAATAAAAGAAAACAACAATCAAAATATAAGATATTAAAATTCATTTAAAAATGTATGATCACAAAAGTTACTACTACATATCTGATATGATTAGAAATTTACTACTAGATTCACTTTGAACAACACATTTTGTCATAAACAAGGTATTTCACATACATTGGGGTGTCCCAGCACTTCATTCAACGAAATCCAAATTAAAAATATCATATATTTACTTATCAGTTACTTTACAGTTGACAAAATTATCTTGCAGCACACAAAAATTTCGAATAGTTCATATATATATACGTAGCTCATTTGGTATAATAATGACGTAATTGCACTTTTTTAAAAACCGAGTCAGTAGTTTTATGTGACCGTCGTGACGCAGCGGCACAGTTTGTGAAAACGCGACGGTTGTGGGTTCGATTTCTACATAGTGGAATAAATTATCATTATTGCTCCACTCTGGTAAGAAGACAAAGTGCGATATAAAGTTCAAAAATAGGAAGATGTAGAATAGTGTCTTAACACTAGGTCCACTCCGCCTACCACGCAGTTACAACGTGAAACTGAAAAATAAGACGAATATGTCAATTTATATGAATAGACTATATGCAAACTTTGATTGTCTGCATCAATGTTTGAAAAAGTGCAAATACTTCAATTTTGCACCAAATGAGATGATATACAAAAGAAGTCACTTTGAGATATTATGTTGTATATTTATATTTTCTCTTGTATGAAGGGGTGGGCCAGGCAATGGTTGACGGAGGCCCTTTTCGCCGGATCTAACATAAGCATTCTCTCCAGCAAGTCTTTAAGTTGCGTGATCTTTTTGGCCTCTGGGGCCGGTAGACGGTGGTGTGGTGGTGCCAGTTCCGTTTGCAAGTCACGTGTCGCTTTTATACTCGACATTATCACAATTTTTTCCTGTAATTAGAAAAACAAATCTAAATATTTCATTAAATGGAAAGTAATAACAACATTTATATGGATATTTTAATTAGGAGTTGTTATTATGTTGATAGAATTTACCCTATTGTGAATTATGTTTTAAATAGTGAAATGGTTTTTTTTTTAAATATTCAGCAGTGACATTTGATGTCTGTTCAATAAAGAAATGTATTCCATAATTTTATACAGTTTGGTAAATAATATATGTAGATGTAAAATTTACAAATAAATTTCTTAATTTATCAAAGTAATATAATATGTTATATATATTTTGACTTTAACGGATTTACAACAATTATAAATATGTGTATATTTAACAATTTACCCTCTCCGTAATTTTATCTAGCTCGTGGTACAAAAAGTTGCAGTTGCCGTCGAAGTGCTGCTCTTTGAAATGGCCCTTTTTAACAATTTTATTTGGTATCTTCCCTTTTAGGTCCATGAAATATTTCAGCATTTCATTATTTGACTTGCCGCTGAACATGATTTTTCCAGTGGACAGTTCGTATATAGTACAAGCAGTGGACCACATGTCTATGCCATAGTCATAAGGGACCCCAAGTATTATCTCGGGGGCTCGATAGAACCTGGACACCAGATAGGGAGTTATTTCATTGTCTGAGATGTGGGAAGCAGCGCCAAAGTCACAAAGTTTCAACATCAATTTACTGTCGTTCACTAGTATATTATCTGGTTTTATATCTGCAAGAAGATAGATGAATAAAAATAAATATTAACTTCAAAAACATATAAGAATATAAAGCAAATGATATGCATATATATATATGAAACAAATTTCCTATTTAAACTAAACCTTCTCCGAACCGACCGATTTTGGTACCCTGTTTCTATATACTACTATGTCTAAAATCTTTATACAACATAAAAGAAATAAACCAATGATAACTAAATAAACATTCTTTCAAGACGAAAGTGTGTAAAATTGTATGCTGTATAATCATTGTGTATAAACAAATATCATTCTAATATATGATTACATGTATTTCTTATATATTTACATATTTTTAGATATATGGGAGAATGTATATGATAAGCAAATCACTATTCGTATATGTTCTCACTTATATCTTATATTATATAGTTAACAGAATAATAGGAAAATAGTATTTTATGATAATTCTTTTTAATATTAATCATTACGTATTAAAGCTTTACAAATATGTATTCTGAGGTTTTAACAACAAAAAAAGCAACAATTATTTAAGAATTCGAACTCAACACATGTTAATATATTAATAAGCTAGTGTGACTTTAGCTTCACGCTAGTGTGACTTAATTAAACAAATTCAAATCCTACTCACCAGCATGGAGGATTCCAGTCTTTTTCAATAATTTCAATGCCAATAGCATTTGCTGAGTATAGCTTCTAACGGCTTTCACGTGGATGCCACTGTTTTTTCCATATTTTTTAAGAACCTCCCTCAGATTCATGGAAAGTGGTTCCAAAACCATGCAAAGATGGCGTTTATGGAAAAAGTGACGGAAGAGTCGTAGGCAATGGAACTTGTCCTCCGAATCGGCATCGTTTAATCGTTTTAGAACTTCCAATTCTCTCAAACCCGTTTTATGCCTATATTTTAAACAAAAAAACAAGTGTGAAATAAATAATATTTTTTTATTATTTTTAGGTACATATGATGATAAGTAGGACAATAATGATGTAGAGGTAACTTGCATGATAAGAGCTCTTCGTGGCGCAGACACATGGTGTCACGCCTGACTATAAACGCGACTATTGTGGTGATTCCAACTCGGTTTCATTCGAAAATGAATTATTTTTAATTTCTTGCTTTGTTAACAAGATACAAGCGTATATTGAATTTCGCCATACAACACGCAATATCTCGAAAATTAGGCTAAAAGTAGAGAAAAGACTGACTTATCACAAAGTTCCCTCTGTCGTCCCTGCTATACAGCGCGAAACTACGGAAACGGCAACACTTACATGATCTCATTGTTCCGTATGATCTTGACGGCTACGTCGGTGTTCCCGCGGGCCTGGTCTCGCGCGCGCACCACGTTGGAGAACACGCCCTGGCCGGTGTAGCCGTACACTGAGTACCGATTGTCTAACGTCTCCCCTATTCGTACTCTGTGCTCGAACATCAAATACAACATGAACACATCTCAAATTTATTTAAAAAAAAAAGTCATACTTAAAGTATATATATTCACAAGAAAAGCAAGTTACTATCAAAACATCTACTAAGGCTACATTTTCTAATAGTAAGCAACGTTTTGTTTTTTACATAACAATCCATGTTTTAAATGTAAATACGAATACACACCTATAGTATCCTTCAGCGTCGTCCCAATTGTCAGTTAGTGACGGATTTTCATTAGCATTTTTACTTCTTTGCTTACCAGCTGTTGGTGTCTGTGAATTGCATTTAATAAAAAAATATCAGAAAGAGATTTGTTTTTCGTTAACAAAATGTCGGCAATGCACGGGGCATTACATGTGAATTGAAATTATATTATAATGAAAAAAATAAGACAAAAGATTTGTGTGTTAGCTAGAGTTTTCGCAGCTCTTTTTAATAGTTATATTATAAACATAAATCTCGGAATTACATAATAATACTTTTTGTGAATCTTAAATCTATTTAAGGCTAAGCTATATAAAAGATTGGGAGATTTGTGTAAAAGTTGAAAGTTTCATTTTTACAAATGTCTATCTGAATCCAGTTCTGGTTATTACATGAACCAAGTCGCAAGCAGAAACATGTAATAAAAGATAAACGTTGCACAACAAACTTAACAAGTAATAATATTATTTTAATCACCTGGCATCCTAAAATGTTACTTTTATATATTGTGTACTACATGAGCAGCAGTATAAACAAGATTTTTTACCTTCCCGCTGTATGCCGCATGTGGCAGGGCAGACATAGGGAACCTAGTTTTAGAACATTCTGCTCCTCACGCACCGTTTTGTCTTCTTACCAAAACGAACAAATGAAATTATATGTTCTCTATAATTATTGGTTCTCCCCCAGCGATAATTGAATCCACAATCCGTTGTGCCACTGTGCCACGACGGCCTAAACGACATAATAAAATTTTTTATGCATAACTCACATCTACATTATCGAAGTTGTCCTGATCTGCAAACATATCCCATTCGCTGCCCCTGAGAGACTTATCCAGTTTTGCTTTGGACTCAATTTCCACATTCTTCACCAGTCCCGTGAATTTATCTGACTTCGTATCGACCTCATGGTCCGACTTGTGCGTTTGGGTTTTGACGACTTCAACTTCGGCCACTTTAGGGTCAGTATTCCTTACGTTTGTGGCGGCGTTGGTGTCATTAGTCTCCGCGTGAGCACTGTTACTACACCCTAGCCTCTGTAAAGTGACCTCTTTATTTATATCAAATGCATAAACAACAGATTTCCTCTCTCGATAGTTCATCGCTTACCCATAGTGTTCGTTGATCTCGTTGCTACTATGGTTATTTCTGTTGTAAGTATGTAGTTTAACATTTTTAATTTTAACTGAGATGATTTATACTTTTACATCGAATTAAACACATACACACAATAAGGGGTGGCCAAGATGAGCTTACAATATCAAGTTTAAGGCACAGAACCTTAAAACAAATATTTAAGTATCTATATTTATATTATATAATAATTATATTAAGTTAAATAATTAATAAATAAAATATTGTGAATATATAATAATAAAAATATAATATACAGTAGAAATATTATAATAGTTGTCTATGAAAATCAATATATTATATTACCAATAATGTACCTAACTACCTACATAGGTTCTTTTTAATATAACATTTAAATACCCTATTAATTTAATTATTATCTATAATATCTATAATATTTATTTCTTACTTTAATACTAATAATACGTCAGTGGTGAAATAAGATTAATAATATATGTCAGTATCTTTTTTTTTTTCAGCTTCACGCTGTATCCCGCATATAGCAGGTTAGGCAGAGGGAGCCTAATGTTAACACACACCGCTCCTCACTTCCGCCGAATTCTGGAGGCACTGCGTATTGAATGGCGGAACACAAGACAGAGCGAAGAAAATGAAAATATTGAATATTTCAGTTGCTCGAGTGGGAATTGAACCCACAACCTTTCGCGTTTACAGTTACACGCGTGCTCTCTGCGCCACGACTGGCCTCAATGTCAATATCTGAATTTACATAATATATTAAAACTTCCTAGTTTCGATTTTTTTGTTTTATTTATTTATTTCATAAGAAAAATTCCTTTTGTTTTTGAAAAACGTTAGTTTCATGTACAAAATCATTTCACCACCAGCATAAAATATACTTTAGTTATCAAATACAAAAAAAAAAACATACGCAAATACGTTGTAATAACACAGAAACAAAACATTTACCTTTAAAAGTTGCTCTCTTTGCTTTCGTCTTTTTTCAATGATTTGTTCTTCCGTTTCCTCCTCGTCGTCTGTGTTAATAGATATATCGAGTTCTTCATCACTAGAACTAGCAACTTCTTGAGACTGTGCCTCTTGGGTTGAATTCTATAAAAAAAAAAAAGTCGATATATAATTTTCTTTCATTATCTTTATGTATATGCGTCTCACGCTCACGGCATATGATAGATGAAGTCAAGAAACTAATATCACCTTTATCGCCTTAAGCATTGTTGACAATAAGGTAATGTAATATTTATACAATACATAGAAAAGTTTAGAGACATAATAACTTTAGTAACATCCTCCACACATATACAAAAAAGGCATGATAATAGATTTTTAGAAACTGTTCTATAATGTTGAGAAAAATATTATATATTTTAAAATTAAATTTAATATCATATATAAAGATTCCTGTCGTCATGCCTATTTAATCAAATATCATAATATATAATGACACAGTTTATAAGGACGCACCTTTCTTTTATCTTTTTCGTCCGATTTATGGTTTTTATCCCTGGAGCGAGCCGCGTGCCTGTCCTTGCTGCGGTCGCGTGACCTACGTTCGCGGTCAGAGTGCCGTCTGTCGCGTCGTGCGATTGAGGAGCGATCTCTCGATCGCCTGCCGTGATCCCTGTCTCGACGTCTCAGTTCGGAGGGGCGGTGCTCTCTGTCTCTATCTCGCTCGCGATCCCTGTCTCGTTTCAATCGATCCTTGTCTCTGTCACGCTCTCTCTCTCTGTCCCGCTCCCTGTCTCTCTCACGTTCTCTCTCCTTGTTCCGTTCTCTTATTTTATCTCTGTCCTTTTCTCGTTCGCGTTCTCTTTCTTTTTCCCGCTCCCGTTCTTTATCTCTGTCAGATTCAGCTTTACGTCGTTCGCGTTCTTTGCGTTCCCGATATTCTTTTTCTTCAATTTTTTTATCAAACTCTTTTTTACTTTCTCGGTTAATAGTCACTCTTAAATCTTCTTCATGACGTTTGGACTTGTGTTTTTCTTTCTCTGAAGATCGTTCCTTGCCTAATTTGTGTCTACTACTTCTTTTGTGTTCATTATCATAATCCCGTTTTTCTTTCCTGTAACTCGGGCTCCTCATTTCACTACCTACACATTGAATGTCCTCCTTCGAAAGCTTTACAGCATAATCATCTTCACTATTCTCTGAATCATACGCAACCAAGCGAGCTTGTATTAGCTCCTTTTGTTTCATTAATTCCTCAAGATTCAGGTCGTCTTCGATGATAGTTATCTCAGGACTAGCACAATCATCTTGATAATTTTCTGCTTCAGAATTGGACGAAACTATTTCCAGTGTGTCCACTGGTCTTGTGTGCGTGTTACGACTACTGCTACGTGATTCTACAAGATGATCGCTTCCATTCTTAGGATTAGTCGCCTTTAAAGTATCAATTAAAGGAGTATCTAACGACGAGGACGTTTTAGCGGTGGTTTTACATCGCCTCGATTTCTTAATTAGCTCTTCTACATCAGACAATGAAGTTTCACTTTCTTGTTTTGGGCTTTTATATTTTTCTTTTTTTGCTTTTTTTCTTTTCTTGTTTGTTTTTTCCTCATGCTCCTCCCACGTAGATTTTTTATGCTTCTTATGTTTTTTACTTCTTTTCTTTTTCTTACTCTCGTCATCTTGGCTGTCTCCATTTAAAGATTTCTCTAAATCATGTGTCTTACTGAAACAAAAAATAAACACAAGGCATACTCACAATGTTTTGTTTAAAATTCTCTCCTTTCTTGCTTTTGCTTATAAAACATTGTATAATTCTGTAACATCGTAAACAAATAAAATACAACTCAACATCATTACGAATTTATATTGTCACTACAACATACCGGTTTTTTATATTGTTTTGAGTAAGCTCTATGGATAAATCTACAGAGTAATTTATATAACTCATGATGTTAATATTTGAAGGTATATAAAGAACACAACATTTACATATTTAGATTTTTTAAATGACAAGTATTTTCTATTCAGTATCTGAGTAGTTGTATCACAACTGACAATGATTAAAGTCAATATAACAAAAAGTTTATATACATATATATACAAAAATAAACTACTTTATAAAATTAATAATGTGAACAAATATATGGACTTTAAGAAGCAAAATCACTTGGTGATTAATATTTTTTAAAATAATCAGATTAAAAACAGAACAACAAATATACATGATATAAAATAACATTTTTTTTATACAAGTATAAAGTATTAACTTACTCTGTTATACTATATATAGACTAGGCAAAGGAAACTTATTTTAAGGGCACTCCAATTCCCATGTACCACACAGTCTTTGAGACATTGCATATTGAGGTTCGGAACTAAATGCCAAGCTTTATCTTGTTACCAAAATAAAGAAAAAAAAATGATTTTCCTAAGTGAGAGTCAAATCATGTTTACAGTATGTTGGTGGGCCACTGTTTCGCAACAGCCTCATATAAATATTTAATTACAGTCAAATCAACAATATTTTGATCATTGTTTAGTATGCTACTTATAAAATGCTGTTATGTTGTGCAATTTTTTTTGTATCAGTAACCCAAGTTTATTATATGAACATAGAATTATTTGATATAAGACTTACTCTTTTCCCATGTTTTCTATGATCCCAATTTACAGCAATATCTGAAAAAACAATGTATAAATATAATATTACAAACATATAATATATTCATATATAATCATTCACCATCATAAGTAGTCAGATACAAGATACTTATGATCACCTTTTCCCCTGTAATCCTGATATGTGAATTAATGAGGTTTAAAAAACCAATTCATTTTAGTGAAATATAAAAAAATTACAACTTAGATTTCATTTTAAATATGATTATGGTCCAAGTAACATACTGACATAAAAAGGTAAATTGATATGTACAGTAGGCAAATGTATAGGATGTACATATCAGGATTTATAATACCTATCTAAATTGAAAAATACCAATTTTTTTTCTATATATTTACTCACAATAAGCAATAATATTTTTTTTTTGTTTATTATTTCAAGTATCCCTTACAAACTGATTATAATAAGTAAAACTGTTACTGCTTAAATTTTTAAAAATAGAAACAAATTTCAATATGCAATATGTTATTTTTTATATTTGTTCTATATAATGTATTAAAACATAATAATAAACAAGTATACTGAATATAACACAAGGATGAGCTAGAAAATTTTAGCCTACACTATTATATAGAAACAAAAATCTATTTGTAACCTTAAAAACGCAAGCTTGCATTGTGTATTGCATACTGCACAAATGTTTCCATTTAAACCTGGTATCATGAGTTAAAAAAAATCTACTATACAGAATTATAGAACATTGCTTTGACTTTGGAGATGGATCAAGCGATGGACCATTCTATGAATAATATTTTATTACATTATCGTAACATACAAATAGCATATATTTCATATCACAAAACAAAAATGATCATAATATCACATCCCTCAACGTCCTCTAATACATTAAACATATTTTTTAAATTCATTTATTTTATTCTCTCTTGGGCAGTTACCGCCTCGTAATCAATATTGCATTTTTTACCAAACATTACTCTGAAGATATTAGGAAGCAAAATTTACCGAAATATTAGTTGGGTGTTGTCTAATATATCATTACATTGGCACTAAGACTATATTATGTATTTATTATATTAGGGAGCATCAAATTGATACATATATCTACTGACCGACGGTAAATATATTGATTTTAAGTAATTAAAAACGATGTAATTAGTTTTTAATTCAACGTGACATTACCGATTAAACCTCCATATCTAGGGAATAGAGTAGCCCAATGCCCATAGAATAGACAATATTATTACATCGATAATATATTGTCTATGATACTATAGACTTAAAGGTACCGTACGGTATCTAGCAAAAAAGATAAATAAACTCACTATTTAAAAAGTTATTGATTGGTAAGAAAATTTAAATTTACATAAGTCTATCTTTAGCAATTGGAACTTTCACGTTGTATAATATCCGAATAGAAAAACATGAAATCTAATTGGGGTGGTTTACATGCACAAAGTGTTAAAATCAAGCTTCAAAGTGTACGTAATCAATAGACACGCGCAATTATGCATAGTTTCTGCTACATTACGGTTTACATTTTGGAAATAAAATTTAACACAAAGTAAAATATTTATTAATTTAACACAGTATATTTATAGTTAAATTTGATTAAAAAATATCATACAAACTTACAATTGTAGTTCACTTCGTACAAAATGTGTACATACTCCCGTGAAATTGAATTGTAAACTTCTATAAGTTGTACTTCGTACGGAATCTTCGGCAGGGAAGCCTAATTCACACTTGACCATTTTTTTTAGTCGATTTTGCTCATAACCATGAATCGATCATCGTTAATGAAATCGATTCATCTGACATCTTTATTATAAGATGGCGACATCGTATTCCATCATCCATGAAGTTATACGTTTATGATTTATATATTGTTTGTTAAATAACAATTTTGTAAAACTACTGTAAAACTGGTGTGTTTCACGATTAAATAAGTGTTTTCTAGTGCAAATATCTTATTTCCGCATTTTATGACAGTCATAAACCCTTATACGGATTACGATTGCAGATTGCGTGCATGCTGTTGAAAAAGTTTGCATCATTTTGAGGAAAATAAAGTAGATAATTAAAAGCTCAATGGCAAAATTAAAAAGATTTTGTTGTGATACCGAGACCGGTGAAATTATTACCTACAATATTAATGAAGAAACAGGAGAGCCAACAGTGATACATAAAATTCCTTCAATATACGCAGGAAAAAAGTTACGAAAAAACCGAAAATTTGCAAAATTTCCTGATGGTTATATGAGCAAGACAAAAAAATTCCAGGACTTGAAAGCCAAAATTTTAGATGGAGCAAATACTACAAGCCCTAGATTATTTTTATTTATACCTACCCTGATGTTTTTCCCCAGTTTGATTTGTGTAATGCTTACATTGCTTGAATTAATTTTACATATAAGATGTCATAAATATAATAGAAATTTGAAAGATCCTCAATTATACTATCGAAGTCCTTTTCACATCATAACTAGTAACTTTTGTGGCTTATGTAGAGAATGTGATATATCTTCAAAAGTAGGCCAGCTCCAAGACAAAAGAAGATATCGACATGATTATCTCAGGAGAATAGCAATTTAATGAGTCAAATTTTGTGTAATTAAATTTAATATAACTATATTTTGTAGAATTACAACTAAGAATTGTTACAAATATCATTAAAATTCAGGGTGTTTATTGTTTATGCTTTATTCAGTGGTAATGGCCTAGTATAGATAATATTTAGTTACTGTTTTTCTCCTCAAAGGCAGATATATAACAGAACTAATTAATGTGATAACTACTTGGATATGTGTAATATCTTACATATCTAATCATTTTGTTTCAAAAGTAATTATTTTTATTTACTTTTAAATGATTCAGTTATGATTACTAGAATACTTTGTATGTAATATATTATAATTTAATGTAGTTGAATACTTTCCATCTTTAAAAAGATGTTTTATTAAGGATATTGAGCAAGAGAACTTATATAATCCTTATGTCTTGTTGGTGTTGGTATTTTATGAATATTTAAGTCACTTAAATTATAAATGTAACAGTCCTTTTTAATACTAACTTGTTTTTGGTTAATGTTTTTAATATTTATGTAATGATGAATCTCACATTTTTTAAATATTAAGTATATTACATGAAGTGTAAAAATTTGCAATTATATTGATTTATAATGTAAATCCTTTTGTTGTCCTTGTTTTCAATATTTTTAAATGATGTTACTAACTGTTATATTCACTCTGGTGTCGGACAAGCGTGGCATTGAGTTCTGCCATTCAACACATAATGCCTCCAGATTTGGCAGAAAGTGGGGAACGGAGTGTCTTAACACTAGATGCCCTCTGCCTACCCTGCAGTGTGCGGGATATAGCGTGAAGCTGATAAAAAATGTTACTAATTTAATACCATATTTTTTTATCTCCATTACATATTAAAGATATTTGTTAAGATATTGAAATAGATATAAATATCTCCCACATTCATGCTGTGATTAGAGTAACATGTTTGACATAATTGGTTAACAGGTATTGAATAATTAAATCTAGTATCTGACTAGATACTAGATATTTGTTTTATGTATTTGCTTGTTCTGTAAGTTCACTTTTCCTTTATTAAATAGGAAATGATGTAGGTACGATGGTGATGGGTTTTTTTTTAATTTACTGTTTTAAATAAACCATATTTGTATAATTCTGTTGTTGCAACTTTTCATTTTTCACTTTGTAAGATTTAAAGATTTAACCTTAAGATTTTATATTATACATTTGATCAATATATTGGAAATATAGTATGAGTTGTCAATATATAAAGTTGTGGTAAAATTTATGAATTGGGTCAACAATTTTGTCCTCCACTTTTATTATAAGATAAATTGCCATTAGACACTAACTTATATTGAATGTTTTCAATTTTATTACAAAATAATAAATTTTCGTCCATTTTATGTCAAATTATATAACTATATTTTGATAACGCTGGTTTCATGTTTAATATCAAATTAAAGACTTACAAATATTTTAATAGAAACTAATTAGAAATTGACAACAAGAAATATCAGGGAAGATAAAGCAATAGTCGTGCAGCAGTTCGACTGCGTTCTTCATTGAGATAGAGCGTGACCTTACGTTCCATCACTCTCAAAACCGAGGCCCAATTAAACCCTTCCTTGGTAAGATTGAATTTGAACAATGGGCCCCAAACGGTATTTTTTTTTTGCAAAAAAAAATATTTGTTTATGTGTAATTATTTAGTATTAATTTGGACTAAAATCTTTATTTCGCAATTTTTTTTTTCATTTTAGTTTTTTTATGCGCAGTCGGGTTTTTATATTTTTAAATTATAATTTTCTATTCAGCACTTTTAGTAAGGATTCATTAGGTTTTTTAACATAATTATAACATGAAAAATTCACATATCATTGAGGAAGTTAATATCGTGGGAATTGGAACCCGACCTTTGCATTCGCAGTCCGCGGTAATACCACTTAGCAGTAAGCTACTTTCCGCATAATAAATACTAAAGTATATAAGTACAGTACGGTCAACATGTCGTGGCTGCCCTGATGTTAGCTGTATTTCAGATTTGTTTTCTTACTTATGAATATTTTTTCTTTTCAAGTGAACAATGCACAAAAGGTCAAAAAACCTCACTTCATTACGGCCACGACTTTGTTCTACACTTTATTATAAGACGAATCAATTGATGTAAGAATCATCAAAAAACTGCTTGATCTCTGCAACGCCACATGGGAACACATTATCCTCCTTTGCGTAACACAGTCAATTAATAAAGAGTTACAGTATTAAAATAAAAATTAAGAAAATAAACACGAAGTAACTGTTATAACTTCATATAACGTTTTGGTTACTATTTGCTTTGACAGGTTTATATTTTTTCCCCGTACGGCAAGCTGCGGTGAAACACAACGCCGTGTTTTGTCTTCTAAAAGCGGTAAAAATGAAAATAATTTAAATATCATCATTCCCGCGGTCGGGCATTGCACCCAAAAACCCATCACATTCACAAACAGATGATTATGATTTTCTTTTGAATGTAAGAGTGCTGTTATAAACTATTACTATGTGATCATTAACATTTCGTTTTATTTAACTCTCGTATATGGGTTTCCTCTTTGTTAATATGTGTTGGTAAAATGTAAATTTCACTAAATCCAGCAGTTTGATAGAATATTTATTTCAAAACATTCTTTATATATGAATACACATACATATATCAAATTCTAAAGATACGTACATAGAACAGGTTCAATAATAGGTTGCAGTGAGACGCTAAATCAATTTAACTACTATCATATCATTGTTTCACTAGATAAAAATATAAAAATAATAAACGTAATTTCATTATCAATTAAGAAACATAACTGAAAGTTTAAGTGATAACAGAAAAAAGTTGGGGCTGTAACTAAGTAAATTATGTATACTGATGTCAATTATTTAATATTGAAATAAATGTAGAAATAATTTTGATCTAAATATTATAACATAAAATTTACCAATTGTTCAAACAACAAATAAATTTGATAGCGATCGGTCGAGATTTACGCACTTCTTCCGTCAGTCACATATAGGTGTCTTAAAAAAGTAAGTTAATTAGTTCCAAACATTTTCTATAAAAAAAAAGAATAGCAGCAAATATTTTTAATAGATCTTATAGTTTGATATTATCGTATCTAAACAATTTATTTTCTCTTTAAACAAAAATACCCTTGAGAGTATCAACAATGGTAATGCAGAACAAAAAATATTTTTAATATTGAAAAATAAATTCTTTAAACTTAATAATTTTCAACTCGGTTATCTAAAAATGAATAAATATAGCTAAATATTAGATGTTCAACATGCATAATTATAGAATTTCTCATAATGGCTATTGATAGATTAGTCACACAAAAGTGGATATTGTTATTATGTCCAAAAATTCAATGTCATTTGTTTAACAATAATAACTATAAAAGTTTACCAATCATCTAAATAAAATGATGATGACACAACACATCTAACTGAACACCCGTGAAATGGTTACCACCAATAATAGCATCACCATTTGGTGTAATTTCTACTTATTTATATTTTACTTGGATATATATTAAGTTATGATTTTAACATTACTGTTCAGTAAGGGATAAGTGCATATATTTTTTAGTATTCATTTACCTGTGTTAGGAAATTGAATGTGCTATGTGAATTGACTATGATACTTGTATTATAAAGCAAAATATAAGATTTTATTTTATTGTAAACAAGTACCAATACGTTTGTCGTACATGAAAAATGCAAATTTTAAAAATATTGGACTCGCATAAATATACATACTCACTTACATTAGCAATCTTAACACAAGTTTACAAGCTAATTTTTCATGTATATTTCTAGTCTAACAGTTTGATGTTGTACTGTCAATATATGTATATATGTATGAAAAAAAAAAACAGTTTAATATAAATATACATATAAAGAATATTCAACATTTTATGTTGCCTCGTTTTTATATATTATAAATCCTTAATAGCCATTATTACACTATCACATAAGATAACATTAGTACAAATCAAAGGCATAATTTTTTTACCAATATGTGACTTATTAAAATTGGTGACATGATTTAACCATCTTTAGAAGTAAGGTATTAGGAAAATATAATTCCACATTACATCTCAATATATTCTACAAACAGGTTCAGAGGTGTCATATTTTTACCTATAAACTTTTCCTTAATTTTGCTATACTTTTGAATACTAATAAATTATATAATTATGCTAAAGCCATAGTAATAGTCATTAGTTAACAATTATATGCACTGTGAGAAAAAAAAATTGCAAGTTATATGTTTTGGTTGCTTTAAATATATTTGTTAAAGGTCAAAACATAACAAGTTAAGAAAAATATGTTTTATGTTTTTAATTAAAGAAGACATAATAGAATTGTTGTAGAAAATATTTAATGATAACTAAAGCAGCTGCATGTATAGTTAGAATCAGTTGCATTTTTATAAAATACAAACACATCTATAAACTAAAAGCTATAACGTTAAAATATGCTTTTGGGCCATACAAAAAGAGACTCAATGATTGTACAATTATAAAACAAATGTTCTGTTTGGAGAGCTTTTACAAAAATTGAATTCATTAACAGAATTAATAATCAATTCATTTTCTAAATTTTAATAGATTTTTCACAAATTTATGTAAATAATATATTTAATTAATAAGAAAACAATTATGAACCAAATTTAAATGTCGTAGGTACTTGTGCAGGAACAGTGAATGAATAACCTGTAACAATAACAATATTTTGATTATAAATGTGTCGAAAATAACATAGAAGTAATAAATATTATATAGTCAGATTGTTTTTAGAGTTGGGGTATAAATAATTTTCGATTTTCTACACCGGTAGAAAGACAAAGCGCGGCGTTTAGTACCGCCACACAACACGTAATGTCTCGAAAATGAGAGCGGTGCAATGAGAATGGCAGTGTCTTAATACTAGGCTTTGTTTGCCTATCCTGCTATATACAGGGTACAATGTACTTAAAAAAAAAAGAAATTTTATCATATTTATTATTAACCAACCATCTTTTTAAAATTGTCCTTCTTACATGAAATTACAAGAAATATACATTTTTACTATATGGGCTGTTCACTGCACAAAGTTATTAATTATGTTAATTATTTTTATTATAATTTTTCCATAAAGCAATACATTTATTACCCAAATTCTTATGAGTCTCAATCACCAACATTATAAGGGAATGATAATATTTGATAAGCCACTAAAAAATTGAAATAAATTTAATAATTCAAATATAAATACAACCTCCGAATGGAGATACAAAAAATAGAAAATATCTAGTTAGTTAAGTCTAGTAGAGTAACGAGTGGGCCTTAAAATATACAAAATTGAGCTTTATTCTTAGAAATGACTAATTTAACTTCACAAATACTTTATTCTATGGCAATTAGATTGGGAGTGGCTAACTTATTATAACTTTTATTCTGTAAATTGACTTGAATTGATTGTATCATTGCAACAATTTGCATTAGAAGCATGGAGTTAATCAAAATATACTCTGAAATAAATTATTTACTATTCTCTGGTCAAAAACAGAATTTCGTTTGTTGGTGTTAGTAATAAACAATAATAATTTATGATTATACCAAGTGTATTTACACTGAAATTATTTATATATAATTTTTCCTTTTCTCCAAAAAACTGAAATTATACTTATTTAAAAAACGTATAAAAATTTGAACGCAGCGGGACTCGAACCCGCGCCTCCTGGAAACCGACCAGGCGCTCTGACCACTAAGCCATGTGTTCTCGCCAAGCTACGTCGAAATTTTTATACGCTTGTTACAACTTATTTATGTTGTTAGCTTCTCTGTAGGGAGATTTTTACAAATTTCCGCTACCCAAAGATAATTACTAAGAATTATCGTTTGGCAAGAGAGAAACAATTTTTTAAATATTTTTAAACATTTTTAAAGTGTTATTCCACACTTAGGAAAGAAAAATACTTATTTAGAAAACGTATAAATGTTTAAAAACTGAAATTAGTTTCTCCAAAAAACGAAAGTAAATGTGCGCAAGGAACGGCTCACATAATTATACGTTATATAATAAACATACCGCCGCTTTGTTCAATCCGTTTACTATCTTGTTGAGCTTTCCGTTGGTCTGCTAATATAAACACAGCATTCAATTGCTTTTGTTGCTCCTCTGACAGCACACTGGTCAATGCGTGATATAGTCCTGGCTCGCTACTTGATAAAGCTATAAAAATACAAAAGAAATTGTAATTAGTAAGTATATGCCCATAAAATCAAATGTATATATATAGCTATTTACTCAGCACACTTACCTGACAATGTGTTTTTAAATTTAATGTATTCATCGACTGGGCAATCCTTTTCATCGAGTGGTGTTGTGTAACATTCGATGGCAGTCTCGTCTGGTTCAAAATCATCATCATCCTATACACGTTACATAAATTCTGTTATATTAAAGCATTCAAATAAAATAATAAAAAATTATAAATGTATTAGAAAATTATATTACAAAAATTAATTTTGTATAAATGTTTTTATAACTCACTTCATCACTTTCGTATTCTTCAATTTTTGCGCTTAGATTGATGCCTTGTTGGGCACTATTTTTCGTCGCCAGTCTTGCCAGGTTTTCTAGATATTCATTATTCATCTGGTCAATATCGTCATCGTCACTAGAGAGCACCTCTGTAAATATATAATTTAATTAAAATACAAAAAGAAGCCATTTCTGGTTGAAAAATGTTAACCAGAATTTTCACGTCGTGGTTGTTCGATATCCAATAATAGCTACGGTAAAAATCGCTCATTTTGTTAATAAGTGAAAGTTGTATTCTAGATACATTCATAGATTCTGTAATTGTATAAAGTATATATAAATATCTTACATGTTTTCTCCATACAACAGCGACTTCAGCAAAGTGACTTGTACTACCTTTTACTTACCTTCATCTTCATCGCCCGAATCTTCTTCTGATGACGTGTCTTCGTCAGCTTCGGCTCTCGCTTCATATGCTCGTTTCAATCCATCGAACAAGACCAGACATGAAGGCAGGAGTTTAGGTAGTATTTCTTCTAAGTTTGGTCTTTGAGGACCCATCTCCAACAGAGTGCAGATACCCAGTACGCATAATTTTCTATCGTGCAGTCTAAAGCGAAAAACATTATTTATGTCAATCATTTATATAAATATTAAGTAAATTATTAAAATATAGAATAAAAAGAAAAAAGAATATAATAAAAAATATTTTTAAATAATCATGTCTTACCCCATAAAGCAATCGGTATCATGTATCCATTGTTTAATAAAATGTTGTGTAATTGATGCATTGGGTACAGACTCTTGTAGTTTGTCGAGAATTGTGAATAAAAGGTGAGGATTGCAATACAAGACTGCAATTAATACCTATAGATAAAAAATAAATATAATTAAGACTGCTAATTTGAGGCCAGTCGTGGCGCTGCGGCACAAAGTGTGACTGTAAAACTGACTAGTTGTGGGCTCTATCTCCACTAGAGGAGATAAAATATTTACTTAAATTTATATTTCCATTTCTTCGCTCTGGTGTCGAGGCAAAGCGCGGCGTTGAGTTCTGCCACTTAACACGCAATGCCTTCAGAATTCGGCAGAAACTGGGGTACGGAGTGTCTTACACTAGGTTCCCTCTGCCTACCCTGCTATGTACGGGATACAGCGTGAAGCTGACTTATTTATTTATTTTATTTAAGACTGCTAATAAAAAAAACGGTTAAATGCAAGCCCAACTCTCCCACTGAGACTCTTATTTATTGCGTTATTGAACCTGAGATCTCTTCAGTATTTTTGCGTTTTTTTTTATTGCGTTGGCTTAGAAGATTAATTTTATAGATCTAAATATTTGATATTCATTTCAGCTTGATATAAATAATCTCGAGATAAACAGTCTTAAGGGTTCCGTTTCCACCATTTGAGGTACGGAACCCTAAAACATATACTGTATCCATTTTCATACATCCAAAGATTTTTTGAGAATTATAATTTAATTTTATTAAATAATCTAAAATTTTTACCTGTAACAACATAGTCCTAAGTTCTGATGTTTTAACTTTTCTGGTTAATCTACTAAGAACTAATTCAACAAATGAGGGTAGGCAATTATCTATTTTGCCTGAACACTGTAACACTATAACTTCAAGAAGCTTCGCTGCATACACCTCGGACTCATCTTCTGCATCAGAATTAAGCACCTAGTCAAGAATAAAAACTGGTATTAGTATTTAAAAATATTTATATATAAAATTAAGTTGAATTATAAACTCAAATATATATCAAAATAAACATTGAAATCAAAGAGAAAGCCAGCTATTGATTACAATACACAACATTATCATAAGATATTTCACCAGCAGCATCTTTATGCATAGCTTATTTAAAAAATATATTTAGTTTTTTTTTTCAGCTTTATACTACATCCAACATATAACAGAGTAAGCAGAAGGGACCTAGTGTTACGACACTCCATCACTAATATTTGTTTAATGTTGTTGATATTTAATAACAGTATACTAACTGATATGATTTAAGAAAAGTAGTGTGTGTATTATAAATACATAATAATCTATCTAAACATATTAAGTTCTTCCATTACAGATTGAAAAATACAGAGTATAGATGAAAATGTGGTAAGCAAGTTCCTTGCGTACCATCGCGTTTGGCGCTTCGTTCTCTCTGACTATCACGATAAGGATAAAGCGTGAAGCTAAGTTAAGTTCCTTGAGGAACTTTCCGGTTTATAATCCATGCAAACTAAGTTGCGAACTACAATTTGTTTCTATTAATATGATGGTAAATTTTTATATAGCGGCATAGATTTTTTTCTTGAAGTCCAAAGTACAACATTGCAATTAACTCGACATGAACAAAACTCTGCATTTAAGTATTGTGTACATGTTATTATATTTTTTATATGTATACGGATTTCTCACATTTACCAGGGTAAACAAATGGAAATATTCACAAAATTCATTTTATTTTGAAATTTTTGCGCACTAACGTAATTTTTGGCTTACGTCTTCCAGATCAAAAAATTAAAAGAATTAGAATATAAACATTCTCAAACCGACAACTATATATAGAAATTTCATAGAAATAGCTTTAAAATATATATATGTTTTTTATTCCTATTTTGCTAGGAAATATTTTCTTAGACTATCAATTGGTATTTGACTTGGCGATTAAATCAGTAAAAAAAATATACAAATTTGTGTTTATTTTAAGTATATTAGTTACACATCGATTTATTTCTAATTGTGTCTGTAAAGTCTGTGTTCATAGACATATGATATAGACGCAATAAACTAATATTATAACAAACTTCTTGACAATCGCTAGGCATCTATGCTTTGCACTCGTTTTATACATTGTATAATAATGAAATAAAAAATATTTTTGTGATATATAAAAAATATAGTTAGTAATTAAATATTTTATTAAAATATTGTTTAAGTTCAGTATCGATAGGAGGGTTAAAGGTTGATTTATGTGGTATAAATAATTGTTGAAAATTATTATTTCAGATATAAGTGCCCTCCCTGGTTATCTCTGAGGCATTATGCAAAATGCCAGTGTGAAAGATCAACATTTCTAATATGCATGCATATAGAATAAACGATGGTGATGTTGCGCTCTCTAGAATTTTTCGCCTTGCACATTCAGTTTTATAAATGTAAAATATAAATATATATTTTTATATTTTTAACTAAGATTGTAAGAAATTGGAATTATTTATTTGTTTGGTAGATGATGAAAACTTCGCTATGCACATTTTGACAAAAAAAAAACAAATAAAGCTTACCACTTTGGCCATATTAAACATTGCTAAAATGTGATTTTCATTAGACAGGAATGCATTGGTGTCTACTGTTATGTAATTGTGAAGAACTGGCATCATATCTGTGAAGTAGTCAAAGCCTTCCTTTTCGAACACCTGGTACAACATTTCTAAAACTTTCCACATGTCTTCTGATATTGTTTTGGCAGTTAAATTACATAATAAAGTCATCGCTTCTTCATAGTATTCTGAAATGATTTTTTTTTGTTATTTATATTGTGTTACAGATATAATACAAAAAATATAAATATCAATACTGGAAATGTATTGATATTAATATTTAGGTGATTATATCATATGTACCTATGATATTGTGATGCAGAATATGTCCCACAACACGCAAAACAGTCTTTTCGAGTTGCACCATTATTTCTGGATTGTCCTCCATGACATTTAGCACTGTCTGCATGGTGTTAAGGAGACCCATGGCAGTAATGGCCTTTTCATCTGTTCCAGAGTCGGTCTCTATTACTTTGCTAAATGTTGTCGCTAAGTGATCTGTTATTTCATATGCCATGGGCATTAACTGTTCAGTATACAATGGTACAATTTTTTGCAATACATTTGCAATATTATCATTTTCAGTTTCACGTATTACTTGAAGCAGTTCTGTGGTAACTGGTTTGACTTGTGGTTCTAAAAGTTTATGGACTTTCTCCTGGGATGTTAGTAGCATTTGCAAAGCAATTGCTGCTTCTACTTTAACTGGCAATTCCGTGTCAGTGAGAAGAGCATTAACTGTAAGACGGACTGCTTCAATCAATAGGGGTTCACTCTTAAAGCGCACACTAGCAAAGCAATGGAGAACCCAGCAGGCTCTGGCTCTCATATAGCCCAGTTGGTTGTGAAATTGTGGGAAAACATATTGGCTGAGAAGAGAATCTATTTCTTCTTTGTAGAATTTTTTCTTTATAAGGATGTCATTCAAAGTTCCCACCATGTGCAATGCTCCATCTCTTTGCCGAGGCCCATACTCCCCACTTTGGCTTGTTAAAATTTGCATGCAAAGGTGCATTGTGCGCTCTAGCATATCTTTTCGTTTTTTACAACAGGAGACGAGTAAGGTCTGTGCTGCTGTTACAGGTGACACAAAGTCTTCAAATATATCTAAAAAGAAAGGTAATATTATATATTTACATGTACATAGAAAAGAATCAATAATAGAAATAAAATATATCTTTGCTACTAACCAAATTTAATACGAATATATTCATGGGGATCGGTAAACCATAATTCTTCATCGGCCTCAGAGTAAGACATGAGTGGGAAAAGGACATCTTGTACAATTGCAAACATATGTGGTTTCAGCAACTTCCAAGAGTGTGCATGGCTGACACTAAACAGAAAAAAAGTAGATATTTCATTGATATATAAAATAATCATGTAGAGCATTTAAGCAAGTTAAAAATTTTCGCTAATATGGCTCTAAAAAGTGTAATAAGTTTTAGGTTTTGAATTAATATTGGACAGTGGTTCTGCTGAACTCAACAGTTGTTATTGTTATATTCATACAAGTTAACAATAACCTGAGATCTCTTCAGTAATTTGTATCAAATTATTTCTGTTTCGTTTGTTTTAAATAATTAAGTAAAATGTGCGCTCACATTAATGAATTAATACATACCACTGGTCAATGTAGCTAATGGTTTGTTGCAACACTCTAGGTGATACATATACTTTGTTTCTATATTGATCCAGAACTCTTAACAGCACTTCCAAGATACCTCCAGTGAATGTGGATAAGTACCACTCGGCAAATTGAACATATTCATCTCTTGCATTTACTGGGCTTCCATACCTACAATTAAATGTAAAATTGCATTATATAGTATGCACAAGAGATTATTTTATTATAAAATGTGGTAAGATATTTTTAGTTAGTAGACAAATTTCATAAGTAACTTGTAATATTTATTTTTGAGGTCAGTGTGGTATAGTGAAGCTAAAAAAATAATACCTTTCAAATAAACGGTATAGGGTATGCACTGCCCATTTTTTGCATTTCCACCAAGGTAGTTCCATGCGCTCATCTTCATCCACTTCTAATGTATGATCTGGTACAGGTTGCTCCATAACCAATCTCAGTACCTCCATCCATTTTGTAAATATATCTTTAGTGATCAAGTCCAGGGGTAAAAAGTACTGTGAAATTGAAATGATTTACAATTATCTTAAGCTGTACAAAGAGCTATTGTGGTGCAGCAACACAGTGTGGGAGATGGTAAACAGATGTGGATTCAATTCATATTCAAGGGAATGAATAATTTTCATTTACTTGCTGTGAAGATAAAGTTTGGCATTGAGTTCCACCACTTAATATGTAATGTATCAACAATTGGGAACACAGTGTCTGAACACTAGATTTTCCTAGCTTACCTTGCTATATACTAGATAGTATGTATACTTTTTATATTGTTTACCTTTATTAAGCCATAAAAACATTTGAGTATTTGTTTCTGTATAAGGACAGATTCAACAGACTGATCAGCTTGGAGATTGACAATGAGGTTGTACATCATAGGTAACAACAAGTTCATCGCTTCAATAAGAGGAACTCGTTTTTCAGCAGCATGGTATTCATAACTTTTGATTAACTGATATAGGCAAAGAAGAGCTCCCATCCAACTATTTGGTTCATGATTTTGCAAGTATATATGTATTTTGTCAACAATTTGTGTCCACCTTGCTGGAAAATCATTTTTTATAATAGTTTTGAGACAAACACACAGTTGTACTCTTATAATATCAGGTGCCTGAATAATAGCATCCACAATCATATCCCTGATCATTGCACGATCTTGTTCATGAATACTAAATGGTATTGGTTCTCCATCCTCTGCCTCTTTTTCTTGCCATCCTGATGTCACCAAGTTTTTTAGATAAACCACACCAGCTTGTCTTATTGGTATGGAAACATCATGTAACATAACACTCTGAAGCAATGAAGGAGCAAATCCAATAATTTTATGGATCTGAAATTAATTAAAATAATTCAGTATTAGGTTCATTTAATTCAAATTTATTTGAAGATACAATTCATTCCCTTTATGGTATGAATAGTTATTCTATTTATAGATTCTTTGTAAACGAATATAAAGTTGTTAGAAATATGTAAAGTTTGCGTGCGGTTAGTTTTTGTTTTTACTACATATTCATAAAATATCAAATGTAAAGTACATCAAATAAAGACTTTTCCAGGTTATGTGTAAAGCACAATAAAACAAATATTATTTTTATTCTAAAATATGCAAACAGGTATTTGAGAAGTAGACCAGCACAGTAACTTTTTATCCTAGAAAATTATGAAAACACTAATACAATGATATTACATAGTCATTATTGAACTGTGCAAATTGGTCGCATTGTAAATTTGTCGAGCATGTGGATGACAATATGCAATTTACCTGAGCGAGTTGTTCTTCCGCTTGCTGTCTCTGATTTGGATCAATTGTAGCGCGCAATATTTCCGTCAGCTTTCTGGTGTCCATGATTTCGTTATTAACATTAAATTTTATACTAAATTAGAATTCAACAGAGGACATGAGCCGCTACCGCCGGGCGTGGATAGAAAAGACAGTTTGTCTGTGGTCGTTTTAGAACTTGGGTCACGTGACCAAAATGTACTATTCGTGAAGTCCTACACACAAGGACTTAGTTTAGTACCTTTATTATGAAAAAATCCCTAGTAATTGAATATATATTTTTTTGTAAATATTTGAACTTGATCTTTAAGAGATATAAAAAGATTTGTTTAAGAAGTTAAAATGTTGATAAAGCTTATAAGCCGCTTATACGTTTGCGAAGGTTTACCGAATATCTACAAACACCAACGTGTAAATACGCCGTTTGTCATAGCTTCAAGATTTGTGATGGCTTGCAATAGCTTGTCACCGATCCGGACCAATATCGGTTTTTGAACATAAACCAAAGGGAAATTGCGGCAAGCGCTAGCAATGTGTTTACAAATTGGCGCATATTCACTCTCACTCATGAGTTCGTGCTGAACGAATGTTTTTTGCTGTGTGATGTTTTAATGATTAAAAATAATTAAATAATAGGAAATTGCACTACACCTATTTATTTGAATATAAGCCAAGTAATAAAAATAAAATACATTTATACGGTATGATGAAACATTATTCTTAGCATATTGTCATGTCATTGTTAATTTAGAACTAATAACATATTAAAATCATAAATATATTAATTTTATTTCATATTTAACATAGTAATAGGTATATTAGTAATACTTCTTTCATGCTTTTTTAACTAATATTAAACTGCAATTGATTGATTTTCTGCCGAAAATATAGCTTGCTATGTTTTTTTTTATAATATATAAATACGCCAATACTAACGCAAAAGCTGAAATAAATGCAACATCCACGTCATGCTTGCATGTCAGGAACGTACTAACGCGCTTACAAGCGTATAAATGGAAACCAAACGTTTGTGAAGGATTGGAGCTTGTGAGTGTTTGCCGACCCATCACAAACGTAAAAACGGCCTATTATAAGCTAAAAAAGGACCTTTGCAACATGTACTGTGTGTAAAATAAAACTTCGAAATTAAACATTAAATTTTACTAAGTAAAATAATTTTCTTCTTAAGCCCTGCTCTTTGTTTTGTAATTATACAAAGAAAATTTGCATGGGTTGTGGAACTAGATGCTTATTAATGATACATAGTTACATACCATACCGGTAAAGATATTATTTCAAATATTACCAAAATTTTTACCCTTAATAAAGTACCGCAATAATATAATGCAGGGCAAATACTGCAGCAACATAATTTGTATTAAATGTAAAGAATTAAAGAAGATTCATATGTCTGTAAAATATACCGTACTGTAACAAAATAGTTCTTGATATAAAATATAGAATCTCGATCTATCGTCTACATTGAAAAAAAAAAATATGTCAGATTAATTTTTTAACTTTTTAGTCATAAAAATATTTCAAAGGTAGTGGTATATGTCAAAGTCATACATGATCTGTTTGTGACTCTGTCACTTGTTCGTTTAAGCCTTTGCTTTGCTTCTGAAAAATATGTGATTTCGATAAGTACTATGTTAGACATTTTCTTTTAACAAATATTAATTTATCATAATAGTTACATTTTAATTATATCTATACATAATGACATAGTCGATTATATTGTAGCTAAAGTCATGTAATGTTACGAATTCTTTTTATATTACTAAAACTAAACCATAAAAATATATTAATATGTAACTGACATTTAAAAGGGTGTTGTTTATCGTTGCAAAACAAATGTAATCTAGTAATTTTAAAAATGAGATTTAATAAACAAGAGCTAGCCGCATTAGCTTCTCAAACTCCTCACAATTTCGACCGTGAAGGCGTAATGGTGCTGAAAGAAAAACAAGACGGATTTTTTCGCCGATCTGAAGGTAAATAATTCAAAATAGTTTTATTAAAGCCATATCGCTCTTTTAACGTATCTCCCTTATCTGTTTGTTGGAGGATGATGTGAAAAGTGGCATAATATCCTAAATATAGGATAAAGGATATAATAATAATAGAAATGTTTATTGCTAAACAAGTATTTTTTTAGGTTGTTGTGTACGTTGGTTTCGACTTAGAGGCAATCTTCTGTTTTATCTAAAAGGCCCTGATCCTTGGCATGAGCCTGTCGGTGTTATAATCTTAGGTCAGCACCAAATAAAGGTCCAGAATCAGGATGAAAATGGATACTGGCCTTTTCATATAGGTATAATTATTTACAACTTTTATTAAAATTTTAATTATAAAATATGAGACTGATTATTATCAAAATATTATTATTATTTAAAATTTGTAAAATTTCTATCTAATTATTTGCTTTAGTGTGGGACAATGGTGTGTGCTACAGAATGGCAGCATTTCATGAAGCCGAACGAAGTCTTTGGTTAAAGGCCATAGAGATGGCACCATTTGATGCTATTAGTACACAAATTGTTGAACTTAAGGAAAGACTTAACCGAATAAGGGCAACAACTGATATATCAACTTATAGATTACAAAAGGGAATAGTGCTGGGTAAGAAATTAATAATCATATATTAAAATTTCAGTTTGGTTGTAAACTGACTAGGAATCACTGTACCTGATAGGAACACAACTATAATCATAATTATTATTTATTATATTTATGTTATGTATTATTTTACATTATATTATATTTAAATAATTTTCAAAAATATTTTTACTTTTTTGAGTTCTAGTTTAATATATATGTACAGTCATGGACATTTATTGAGAACCTTCATAGAGGAGTATTTTGAAAGATGGAAGCTCTTATGCTTGTGCTTTGTAACATTTTTTATTGTTATTTCATTATTTATCATACTAGCAGTGTAATATATATGTTGCATGTTTTGTGCAAATTGTAGAACTGGCTCAAAACTCAAATTATATTTGCAGTATACTAGATTATTGGATGTTTATTTATTGTATTGGTTATACATAAATATGTGTTTTTATGATTACAGATATGAATGAAGTACCATTATGTGAGTTGGCTCTTTCTTGTGATAACTTATTGTGTGATGCTTATGGCCGCCCTCCTTCACCACTTATAGTTATTTATGTAAAGTACTCTAAAGGACTTTGCATTAAGTATGGAACTACAGAGATTGTGGAAGTAAGTATAGTATAATTAAAAGGAAAACTAATAAAATACACTTTTGTGATTTATAAAATATATTATTTCTAGAGTTGCAGTAATCCTTCATTTTCTAAGACAATATTATTTCGAGCGAGTGATGGTTTAGCAAGAAATGCTACAGTTAGCATAGTTGTGTATGATGTCAGAGAAAAGTTCTCTGAAACTGCAGTGCCAATGGGATTTACTTCAATGCTGTTAAGTACTATACAGGTAAGTGTTCTGGTTATAAGTTATGATTTTACGATATTATACCTACTTTATAATAATATATTTTTAGCCATAGTACACTTTCATATAAGAGAAATGATTATTATATAGAATTTCAGCAGTATTTTTTTTTATTGCAGTAGCTATAGGCGCTTGTACCAATGACAGACAGATGGATGCACATATTCAACTACTGTTACGCTCAAAGCTTTACACGGAATTTATTAATTATTTTTTTAGCTTCCTGCTGTATCCCACACATAACAAAGTAGGCAGAGGGAACCTGGGTACCTAGTGTTAAGACACTTTCGTTCCCTGTTGCCGCCGAATTCTGGTTGCGCTTTGCCTCGCCCCCTGCGCCTAATGGAATTTATTTATAAGGAAGATTTAATTTTAATTTTAATCAGCTTCACGCTGTATACCGCAAACAGCAGGATAGGCATAAGGAACCTCATGTTAAGACAGTACATTCTCGATTTTCCGCCGAAATCTAGAGTCTTTGTGTGTTGAGTGGCGGAACTCAACGCCGGGCTTTGCCTTGACACCAGAGCGAAGAAATGAAAATATAAAAATTAAATAAATATTTCATTTCCTCGAGTGGGGTCAAACCCACAACCAGTCGCGTGTATAGTCGCACACTGTGCCCCTGCGCCACGTATATCCTCTAATTTTAATCATATTTTATATTAAAAATTAATACTTTAAGTAAATCAATGCACTTATTAGGTTTTGAGGTTATGCCCCTTGTTACTATTATAGTAATATTAAAACTCAGTAATATTTTTTTCATTCAAACAGGAAGCCCAAAGATTGCGCGTAGCTCTTGTTACGCGTGAAAATAAAACTGTCGGTTTTGTGACCGTGAACGGTTGGAGTCTGGAACCTTCCTACATAGGAACAAGCCCCAGTCACACAAACGATAGAAACTGTATTGATATTCCACAAAAGGTGTTATGCCACCGTCGTTCGCAGTCTCTGCCCCCTAGACTAGGCCTTAAATTAAAATTTCCGTCATACGGAAGTCTGTTGAAACAGAATTTCGTCAATAGCCATCAAGTTACATACAGGTTCCACTCGGGCCTGGGTGGTGATATAACAGTTCATGAAATAATGGCTGAACCTAAATTGTGTTACCAAATGCCAATGCAACTTTTGTAAGTATTTATGATAATATATTTTTGTAATGTACTTCATACATAAATGTGTTTTAGTTTTTATGGTATATATGTAGATATATTAGCCACCCAAACGCGGCTTCGCCCGCTTAAATTTAGTTAAATTATAGTGATATTATATAAAATCTTTACATAAATTGTAGGCTATGTGTTATTCTTGTTTATAAACTATATTATTGTAAAGCTTCATCCAAATCCGTTCAGGAATTTTTGCTTGTAAGTGGAAACAAACATCTATCTTCACAAACTTTCATATTTATAATATTAGTAAGATGCTGTATAGTATTATAGAACTTTATACAATTTTTTATTGGCCCTCAGAGAAATATACATTCAAAGGGATAAGGAACTTTTAGAAGAGTTGTTGTCGGTTGGTGATTTAAATGGTCATTGGCAAGCTCGACAGCTAGAACTGGCTAGTACTCATATATCGCTTTTAAAACATTATAGCCACTCTAAAAGGTGTTTGCATCAAGCCGAACATGCATATTTTAAAGCCAGCAGCAAAAAAGGTATGTTATATTTATCAGTTCTTTTATTAAAATTTTACTTTATTCAATAACTCCTTTATCGACTTTTAAGTTAACCACGTTAGTGTTATAGTCTACGAGGTCGTAGCTGCGGTTTGCTGTGACTTGCGAGTGTTCATATATAATCACTTGTGTCGTCAGCTGTTAAGCGTGTGCAGCCAGTTTAAATTGTTTTTGACAACCAGCCTACACCCCTTGTACCGATACCAGCATCACATATTTAATTCTTACTATTTTATTTATGTGTTTGATTTATTAAAAGTGAAAGATAAAGTTCGCATTCATTGAGCAACAAGTAAAAAAAGAAAAAAAAAATCAAGAACATAACTCTCATCCGAACTGTTCTTGATGATATAACGGAACGATTCCTTATGAACTCAATAGACACATCAGACGTAAGTGAAAATTATGGATGCAATGTTCGCTGTTGACTTTATTTTAAGAGACACTCACACAAATACAAGGCTGAGCTTACTCCTCGTTAACTGTAATTACATAATATATTCTATATTAAACATTAATATCATACCTGCCTTAAATGTTAAGCATTGAAAATAGCATCAGATTGTCACAATTAATATAAAAAATATAATTATGACAATATTTTCTTAATAAATTCACAGATGATTCCAGTTTAGAATTTGCACCAATTAACTTGCATTTACAACGGATGTGGGTTTACAATGATACGCTGAATAAAACGGGTTTCCATGATGTCATCACTGCTGGTGCCTTCGCGGCGCATTCTCAGAAGTCTGAACTCTCTGGTGGGCTCATACGGTAAGTACAGGCGAGAGATATAACATTATTATCTTTGGATCGCTCTGATGAGTGGCAAACATCGGCTGCTACATCTTAAATATGCCGTCGACAAGGAGGTGGGTTCATACCAACTCCGTACTGGTCCAGTCGACGGCAGCGAGCGGTTTCATATCAGATTTTAAATATATATTTTTTTTATATCATTATCAAGATTAAAATAATAATACACCATTTTAGACTAGTTCAACAAGTGAAGGACATAAGTAGCACAAAAGCAGCATTAAACTATGCCACGGCAAACAAAATACAGGCTGAGTATGATAATATTATGGCTTTAATACGATTACGAGATGAAATTGTTACAAGTATGGAGAGACTCGTAGTTTTGCTGCAGGCGAATCAATTAACTGAAATTGTACATAGCACAGAAGGTATGCACGTAAAATTTATATAAATATTTATTATTTATTTATTAATTTTAGATGCTTCATTTGCTATTAATTATTATTTAGTTGTTATTTGTTATTTTTAAATATTTATCTCCCTATATAGGTATACTGTTTTTATCTAAATATATACTATGTTTGTGTATGGTATTATAAAGTTTGTTACCAGTTCGAAGTTCAGTTAATTACCTTCACGTTAAACTGCCTAGCAACTTAGTAGGGTAACCTATCCTCCTTCCATTCTTTTCCTCAGGTACTTAGAATTCTGTTCTTATCGCAGTCTAAGCCTATTCTTTCGTATTTTCGAGATCAATGGCTATTTCATAAAATTTGGTGATTTCCGTCATATTTTATCATGTTTTTTTTTAGTTATTAAAGGGAAGGTGAAAAGTATGCTTGCGTTGTGGGAACCACCTGTAGTGGAAGAATCCTTGGCAATTGTTGGTTGGCCGACACGCAATCGCAATGATACAGAAAATCAAGTATGTATTTCTTCAAAATTTTGTTAAAAAAATATGTGCATTTTTATTAAAGAGAAGTATTAAAAAAGATTGTATGATGTGCTTAAAATTATTAAACTTTAATTTGAAGATATATAAAAAAATAAAAAATAAATAAATTACAGGTAGCTTCAATGGTACTTCGTATAACGGAACAGTTAAATATATTTGATAATTCCGATTGCGACACATTCGAGGCATCGTCCAGCTCCAGCTCCAAGGAAACTTCACCAATGATAGACAGTGCCATATTCCCATCGAGCTCTTTCTCATCTAACTGTAAGAGCAAAGATTCAAAGAGTGAATTACAATTTTTCAACGATTATTTCAACAGTGAGGAGAGAAATCGGCTGAATCATTCATTCAGATCAGTTCGTTCACCAACAAAGCCTAAACTGAATGATGCGCATAGTTTTTCATTCGATTCCAAAAGGCTAAGGCATGGTAGTTTGCGTCACGATTTTAAAAGTACAGCATCACTGGAACAAGTGTCTTATAGGTGTGTTATGGAAAGTCTGAGTGGAATTGATAAAAAAAAGGTATATTAATAAACGATATGTGTTAACTTTCTTTTAATATTGCTTGATGTTGTATATGAAATTTAATTTCATGCATTTTGCGACGTGTATAGTGGGGGCATAGTGGCATCACTGAGTTCTCTACATCTCGCTCATATTAGAGAACTTAGGTTATAAATTTAAAATATAAATAGTAAATCTGAAGAGATATTATTTTTCTGATTTAAAATTGAACCTGCAATCACTACACACAGTTATCTATAATATCTGTAGTACTTTACAAGTTTTCTTAATTATCCTTTGACACTATTTTGTTCTTTTATATAGTTTCGTATTAGCACTAAATATTGAATACCTCTTGGAAATTTATACATAAATATTAGAAAGATTTTTGAATAACATAGTTTTGTTATAGTAGATGTTTACATCACCACAGCTATTGTATGTAGATTTTTTTCAAACGTTATTATTACAATTTTATCAATGTGTTTTTTTTTAAATCAATTTTTGATAAGAATTATAATCTTTCGAAATTAATAATGCAGTATTGTAGTGCTAAGTGAATAATATTCGCGGCAAAGCGATTTTAATTATTGATTTATAAACGTAAATTACGCGTTTTTTTACATATTTTATATAGTTTTATGTTAAACAGCTCTGCGAATTTAAATCTAAAAAAAATCTGTAAATTTCTGAGCTTGCATTGGATTGCGAAATATTTTCATAATATTTAATTAAAATAAAACGTCCTTAAATAAAAATGTTTTGTCTAAAACAAAATATGAAATATGTAACATAAATTGTATATGTTATATATACTTATTTAGAAAACGTATAAAAATTTGAAAGCAGCGGGACACGAACCCGCGCCTCCTGGAAACCGACCAGAATTTTTATACGTTTTCTAAATAAGTATTTTTCTTTCCTAAGTGTGGAATAGCACATTAAAAATGTTTAAAAATATGTTATATATTTTGTGGTAATTATAGAATAATTATTTTCAGAATACCGATTTGGGTAAAGATTCGATATCCCTCCCGAGCATCGGGCAGGTAGATTCCGCTACTCGAGAAAGTAACTTGGCTTTTTTAAAGAGTGTAGGCTCCGATGTGGAAACAGCTATGACGATTGTGATAGACAACGTTCTTAAATTAACTGACCGATGCGAAGGTAAACTTTTTTTCATATATTTTTTATCTATTTTTGTCAGATTTACTTTTGTCAGACAATATAATTCTTCTCTGTCGTAACATTCTTATCAGGGCGGTCGTGGTCATCACAAAGTGACATTAGGGGCAGATGTTATACGCTTTAGACACCAAAATATTTAATTTTTTAGCTCCAATTAAGTTACGTTACCTTAAAGATATAAATTACCCCTGGATAACCTATAATATTAAGCTAATGATAAGAAAACGGAATGAAACCCATGCCAAAGCGAGGATAAC